>JBBJLS010128026.1:0-17048 GCA_037577275.1 Bryconaethiops microstoma | reverse complement strand
GTCACAGCTGGTATATGTTAGGTTTAAGTGATTGTGTTTGTTCGTTGGTTCTGAGTTTTGTCTTGTATGTATTTAAAAGGTTTTGGTTTATGTTTGGGTGTCGGTCCACCATTCACCCACCAGCACGCACCCCTCACTTCGCCCACCTGTAGGTTTTAGCTGTTTCTTGTGTTTGGCCCTTGAGCCTTTTTGTTTGTGTTTTGTGTTTGTTAATAAAAGTCTTGGAAAAACAAAGGAACATGCATCTGTGCTTCGCTACACCCTCACGGCGTGACAGACGGATTGATCCACCCTAGAGGCGCAGCATCTGCACATGAGCAAGGAGCCGCAGAGTGAGGTGAGCTGGACCCAGCCGCCCAAGAAGTCCCCAACTTCCTCTGGGGCCCATCGACCCACAGCTGTACCCGACTCGCACCGAGGTGACGCAGGTTCCTCCAGGAGCTCCCAGGCTCCTAAACCAGAGGGATGTTCTCCCTGGTGCTCCCTTGGTCCCAGCGCTGGCCCCCAGACAGGCTGCCACATCTGCTCAGAACGCTCCGGCAATGGTGCCAACACCAGCCCTGAGGCCGCGGGCTCCCATGCCCGCATTGAGCACTCCGGCTCTCAGGCCGGCGTCAAGGGACATTCTCCCTGGTGCTCATTCGGTCCCCAGGCAGCCTCTCAAGCCTGCACCCAAGAAACAGGCTCCCGAGTTCATCCAGAACGCACCAACACCGATGCCCATGCCAGCTACGAGGACGCGGGCTCTCTGGTCCGCATGTTTTGTTTAATGTATATAGTCACAGCTGGTATATGTTAGGTTTAAGTGATTGTGTTTGTTCGTTGGTTCTGAGTTTTGTCTTGTATGTATTTAAAGGGTTTTGGTTTATGTTTGGGTGTCGGTCCACCATTCACCCACCAGCACGCACCCCTCACTTCGCCCACCTGTAGGTGTTAGCTGTTTCTTGTGTTTGGCCCTCGAGCCTTTTTGTTTGTGTTTCGTGTTTGTTAATAAAAGTCTTGGAAAACAAAGAAACCTGTATCTGCACTTCGCTACACCTTCACAATGTGACATTGCGTGAGTACATTGAGTGAGAACTGTGCACCAGGAGCTTCATGAATTAGGTATCCATGGCCAAGCAGCTGCACAAAAGGTTAAGATCACTATGTGCTATATGTCGGATGGAGTGATGTAAAGTATGTTGTCACTGGACTCTGGAACAGTGGAAATGTATTTTCTGGAGTGGTGAATAATGCCTCATTATCTGATGGTCTAAATTTGGGTTTGGAGGATGCCATTGGAACACGACCTACAAGCGTGTAAAGTGTCAACAGTGAAATTTGGTTCAGGGTTTGAGTCTGTTAGTTCCAGTGAGGTGTGTTGTTATTGTTACAGCACACAAAGACATCTTACACAATTGTACACTTCCAACTTCATAGCAGTGCGAGAAAGGCTCTTTGCTGTTCCTGCATGTCTCTGTGTAAAGCACATTCTGTAGACACACCCCCTTATAAAATTAAATATCTAATGTCTTTCTTAGAGTGGTACAGAGTTATGGGTATCATTTAAGATATTTTACGACTTGCCGTGTCCTAATCATATATACTGTGTGTAATAACAAAAGCCTGGTCTTCGATGCTGGATTGAAGTCCTACCGTGTCGCATCAACCACCATCATCATTAGGAAGAAGAATTAAACAGTCATGTTCTGATCTACAGTGGGTGGGGCCAATTTTATGACGGAGAGCATCACTCTAGACCAGAGGTCCCCAACCACCAGGCTACGGATCGGTACCGGTCTGCACAGAAAGACAGAATAAAAAGATCTTTTTAGTCTGAAAGATCTTTTATTTTGAAATAACGCTCATGTCAGTCACGTGATATGGTTCATAAAAGATTTAGACCACAAGCTTGCAAAAATGAGTAAAAAACAAACGTCTTTGGGGAGCGTCTTCGTATTTTTACGCCTTTTGTTTTTAGTTGTATCTGTACCGGCCCGTGAAAATATTGTTTTATATGAAACTGGTCCATGGCGCTAAAAATGTTGGGGGCCGCTGCTCTAGATTGTTTGGAGGTTATTGATGTGTTACTGACTGTGAATTGGAGCAGCGATCTAACCAGTGGGTGTGTCAGACGGTTACCAGTGCGTGTATGTCGATGGTCTAACCAGGAGATGTGTGTCAGAGGTTGACCAGCAGCAGCTCTATACTAGGACTCTACAAATGCTGCACATTAGCTCACATATATTCATTTGTTTTCTCATTTTTTCCATGTGTAGTCAGACCCACTGACCCTGGCAAAATTCTCCACAACTGTTCTGTACTCTATCATGCAAAATCAGTTAATCTTCTAAGCATGGTTTGCTCCAGACTGGAGGTAGCTGGAGGACAGCCAGGCAGGAATGCCGTGCCAGATGAAAGTGGCATGGGTTTGGTACCATTATATGGACCGGAAAAGGTACCTAAATTACCCCTAATCACTATTCTCTATGGTGGAACATAGAACAGAACACTATTACAGGAATTGAAATGGCCCCATAATCAATATTTCTTGCATATAGAGCATTATTATAGTGAACAGAAACAGTCCCCTAATCACTCTTCCCTACATTGGAGCACTATAGAACATTAGAATAGTGCACAGAGATTGTCATGTGATCACTATTCCCTCCCTTTTGAGCATCATAATTAGGAAGAGGAATCAACCAATTATGTTCTGATCTACAATGGGTGGGGCCAGTTTTGTGAGGGAGAGCATCACTCTAGACCCTGGTTTCTCAAACTATGAGAAGCCGCAGAGCTTCTGCATCAGTCAAAAGTCATTCATTCAATCAAACACACACATTATGAGAGCTGTCAGTAAATCATGGCACGTTCAAAGCAAGCAAGTCTTGATTCATTCTTTGTGTACCAACCAACTATCAATGCAGACTTATTTCGAGTTCCCACCCGAAAACAGCGGATGTGTCTGGGGGTGTGTGTTGAAGGCGTAGGCCTATTTGCAGCCCCAAAGCCTTACAAGAGTGGGTACCAAAGAAGTTTGAGAAACACTGCTCTAGACTGCCTGGAGATTATAGATACATTGCTGACTGTGAATGGGAGCAACAGTCTAATTAGTGGGTGTGTGTCAGATGTAACCAGTGGGTGTTTGTTAAATGGTCTAACTGGTTTGTATGTGTCAGATAGTCTAACTGGTGTGTGTATGTGTGTCAATTGGTCTGACCAGTGGGTGTGTGTCAGATGGTCACTTTTACAGCACTTCAGCCACATTAAAGCGTACTGTAACACCGGTATGATCTGGAACATCTAACACAGAATGTTATAATGTGTTTTAACTGCTGACCGACAAGGCAGGTTAAAGGAGATTCATAATTATAGTCGACATGCCATCGTTTTTATACTCAGTTTTATATTTATACTTTTCCACATTTGACACCTGTTCATAAAATCGTACTACTTGTGCCATAGCCGAACAGCTGACGCGCCAACTGACATAGTGAACACTATGCAGGACACTCAAGAGCACAGCATATGCAGTGAAGAAACACAGACTTGCTGTTTGACACTGGAAAACAAATCTTTTCATTTTATGCAACTATTGAGCCACCAGATACACATCAGTGCATGTTGCTTTGATGTGTATATGGTGGCTCAATAGTTGGATAAATTGAAAAGATTTGTTCAGTGAATTACCTTGCCAAGATGTTGCTTTGGTTGCACACCTTTATAACCTGTCTTTACTGAGTATTTATCTTCTCTATTATTCATTCATCACTACACTGTGGCACTGTAGCAACCACAGCATCTAGAGCTCGTCCTGTTGAGTCATGAGTCGAACATCGTCTACCCGTCTACCCGATGAGTCTGTCTTTCTCTCTCTGTAGAAAAGGCACACTGTTGGCGAATAATGCCCTTGCTGTGATTGCTGCTCTCCTGTTGGCTCTGGGAGAAAAGGCAGGATCATTTGAGATGCTCATCATCGGCCGCTTCATCATCGGAGTGGACTCAGGTAGCTTTTGGATTGGTTAGAGCATTTCTTTTTGTTTCCAGCATCTCAGAGGCTTGTCTCTGTGCTGAAGTGTAGTTCATATTTGGAGACTAACAAACAAGAGACTAATATACTCCCCCTTGACAGGAAACAAATCATCAGAGTTCTATAACTTTCAGTGGGGTTAATGTTGGGACTGATTAATGTGTGAGTGTATATATATATATATATATATATATGAACAGATTCTGACTCTCTCTCTTTCAGGTATATCTCTCAGCGCTTTGCCGATGTATCTGGGGGAGATTTCACCCCGGGAGTGGCGAGGCTTCATCGGACAGTTCAATGCTGTCTTCATCTGTCTCGGAGTCTTTGTTGGACAGCTGCTCGGTTTGCCTGAGATATTCGGACATGTGAGTGTGTGTTCTTCTGAACTTTAAAGCCACAGTTCGTCCTAATGCACACAATTTACCCCAGATGGCATTCGGTTGACGTTCTGGGGGACCGAATATGACCGAATATGTCCAGTGAAACCTCAACATCACAGTTGCAGTCACCAGCCGTTCCTGCACCCTCTTCACACACCAGATCCACAACCTACCCACCTCCAACTTCCCAATCATTTTACCCTGGCACTAACCTTTCCTCTCATGCTGTTAAAAGCCTCACTTACAGCTCTTCCACCATTTCTTCTAAACCATTGGCTCCTGCAGTTAATGCTTTTAATCCAGCAGTGCCTAAACACTTCATGCTTTATAACGTTGACAATAATGTTGACTACAGCTGGATCCATGTTTCAGTGCACAACTATCCACAAAGACGACCCACATGTAAACACTTTGGACAGAATAATTACTGCCCCCACAGGTAAATACACGAAACTACAAATTGGGCTGCAGACTGGTGTTAAACATTGTCAAACGAATGCCAATGTCAACCAAGTGCACTTACAAACTGCAACAAAATAAAACACGTATGCACGTTCATTTATCCAAGATCCAAACGTCTGTGTGGACGAGGCCATATAATACAAATGGGACATCATCATCCCCTATAGATATTTAAACAGGCATTCAGTTGCTGAACAAACAGCTTGTATCTCCAAGGAAAAGCACTCATGACTCTGAGGTCACTGTGAATGTGGGCTAGACGGGATATATAGCCCCCAGTGTTGGGCTGGAGTTCTGTGTAATGATGGAGCTCCATCCATTACCTCTGGGATGAGCTGGAGTGGAGTTTGTGATACAGAACTGACCCTCCAGTGTCAGTACCTGACCTCATTATTCTCTCGGGCCTGCAATCAAGTCCACACAAAAACGTTTCAACATCAGTATCTGACCTCCCTGATTGTTCTCTGGCTCCAATAAAAACCTCCTTCCTAGAAGTGGTTTTAACACCCAGAGGAGATGCTGCAAGAGCACGTTTGGATATATGGTGTAGGTAGATGTGTCAGAAGGTTGAGAAACATGATTTAGTTTGCATTCAACTTGTTAATAATTAAAGTATTATTACCACACGCTGATGTGAAGAAATGTTGTAGTGTAGCAACCTTCTGCCCCCTAGTGGCAACTGTAAAGGAACTGGAATGGAGATTGAGATAATTGTCATTTTTTATTTTAATTTTAATTTACATTATTTTTACTTAAATAATTTTAATAACCGCCTTCCCCATAGTTCATCAGATTAACTAGGATGCTGATGGATCTGTGTGTGTTGAGCTGCAAGTAATGAGCAGTTAAAGAGGACCAGAGAGAACCTATTGCTGTGAGAACAGTTAACAGTTTTCCGCATTTAGTACTGTGCAAAAGTCTTGAGCCACCCCTCCTTTTTTCAAAGAGCCAGACATTATTCTATTTTTAATACAGTTTTGTGGAATAGTTCTTCTGGCTTCCTAAAGGACATTCAATCTCTCATTTTCAGTCCAGTCTCTGAACCTGACCAGTTTGAGAGGAATGTTTTTGTTTGGTAAACCAAACAGGGTCCTATGTATGAATCATTCAAGCATAACAAAGGTGTAGATGATTGTGAAGAAACAGGTGCAGATGATTCCAGATGATCAGGCCGGTGATCAGTATACTGGTGGTGCTGAATGCTGAGTGGTTGGAAGAACTTTATCTAGGCACCTTGTATATGTAGGGACTTTTCAGCCTGTCAGAGTGAAACATTGGTTCCCATTTCTTTCATTTAATCTACTCAATATGTCAAAGATTAGACAAGCATTAAGTGATTTAAAGCAAAATATGAAGAAAAAAAAGTTGGCTCAAAACCATTGCACAATAGTGTAGATGAGATACTACGGACAAAACACAAAGTAGATATAGAGTTTTAAGACAAAACCAATGTGGAAGGGACTCTAAATCTGTCTGATTGGATCTGCTGTATGATATATGTATTTTCTACACATATTAAAAAAATGTGTAGAACATGTCACCACCTATCACGGTTCTGTATACACTGTGATTTAAAGGGCAGATAATACAGATGAATGTAGAGAATGTAGAGTGAATGTAGAGTAGATGAGGCCTAGGACTTCACAGGAAAGTACGACGTATCTTCTCTAGTTTCAGATGCAATTTAAAGTTTGGTAAATTCTAAAATGGTTGCAAAGTTATGCACCGTAAGCTTTAAATGTGTATTATCTGAGTGTGCTTGTGTGTCTGAAGATGTGTTTTACTGGTGTGTTTCTGTGTTTTTGCAGACAAACAGGTGGAACTTCCTTTTTGCCTTCTTGGCAGTTCCTGCCCTCCTGCAGCTGTGTGTTTTGCCTTTTCTTCCGGAGAGCCCCCGGTTCCTGCTGATGGAACGCAGAGATGAGGCCCGTGCTGAAAAAGGTACAAAGTTAAAACTCTTCATTGCATAGCACCACACAGTTGCGCCAGTTGGTTACTTTCCATTAAAGTGTAGCATCACATTCTAAGACGTTATAACTGCTAGCCCACACTGCACGTGAATGGAGATTCAAGGGTACAGTTGATATGCCATCTTCTTTACACTCAAACGCAGTTAGAACACATCTGGGTATAAAGATTTGATTTAACCACCTGACACATGTCAAAACAACACTGCCAAGTTGTAGTTTTTGTTTTATGCCTTTATAAATCATCTTAACCAAGTATTTATATTCCCTGTTATCTGTTCACCACTATTATAGCACTGTAACCATAGCAACCACAGCTCATGCTGTTGTACAGCAAACATAATCATCCAGGTGTATGAATCACGAGTCAAAGTCAAACAAGTGACATCACCATCGAGACGAGCATTGTCTCACTGACAAGGAGATATTTAGCTGCTCTGCAGTCTGCAACCAGAGTGAATACAAGAACAATTCAGTGGGTAGCACTGTTGCCTCACACCTCCAGGACTGGTGGTTCGAATGCGGGTCCTGGCCTTGTATGTGTGGAGTTGGTGTGCACACAAGTAGTGGTGGCCTAGTGGGTGGGATACTTGCCTCTAGACCAAGAGGTCACGGGTTCGAATCCTACCTCCAGCACCACCACTGGGTTCCTGAGCAAGACCCTTAACCCCAAGTTGCTCCATGGAGACTGTCTCCTACAGTTAGAGAATGGAAGTATAAGCAAATATAATGGAAGTATAAGTAAATGTAAATATAAGTTTACATTTACTTGTGGGTTTCTTCCGTACACTCAAGTGCACCTAGCGCAGGACACAGGGGCTTTCTGGCATGGTCGAAACACAAAGGCCACATTAGGACCACTGTTTTGAGAAATGAAGAGCACTTCAAACAGGACAATGGGTAGAAATCAGATGTCCATCCAAGTGCTCCTGGTGGAATGCAACATCTGTTCTTTTGTGTTCCGCGAGGCTTGTGTACCTGCAGCAAGACCCTCACTTTTGGGAGCATCAAAACATGTAGGGCTGGATAAAACCCAACCCCAACCAACATGGGCACCGGTTTTATTGATAATAAAATGAAAAAAGCAATGTCGTATACCTACACTCTGACCTCAACTGGCTACCCATAGCTGCCCAAATCACTGCCTCTCGCTTACAGAGTCAAGTAGATTTATTGTCATATCAGCCATATACACAGTACACAGTGAAATGAAACAACATTCCTCTAGGACTACAGTGTTCTTCCAGGACCACAGAGTTCCTCCAGGACCATGGTGCAACACAACAACAAAAAGAGAAATGGCACAAGAATACACAAGTGTAGACAGGACAAAATACAAAGAGAGCAAGAAAGAAAAGAAACCTCAGACCCTGAACACGATTTTGCTAATCAAACGCATTTGGGTTTGGGGTGAAAATATACAAATTAGATTTTTTTTCTTTATGGATGTAACAAATGTCAAAAGTCCCAATTATTTCTGTCTGCTCTGAGAAGGAGGTCGTTCAGAATGTATCTTCTCTATTAAATAACTCCTTCTGGACTTTAATGAGAGATACATCCAAGAACTGGCCTGCAGTGCATCAACAATGATGGGGAACAAATTCTCTCTTTAATCTGATTTTGGGAATTTCATTGCTTTGGGGGAAAAAACAGTGATTTTTAATCCTTTAGTACATATTTTCGAAGACAATTCTGTGGGATGATTCTACTGGAAGGACATAAGGGTACAGAAAGAACCTATTCAAACCTGACAGGTTGCTTTAATCACAGTCAGTGTCTCAGAGCAATGTCTCTTTTATAGCTATTTTTTCTGTCTTTCTTTCCCTTATCATCACTCTGTTTCATCTCTTTCCCCTTCAGCATTCAGGGCCCTCTTGGGCAGGGCAGATGTGTCAGCTGAGCTGGAGGAGGTGCACGCAGAGAGCCGCTCTCAGAACACAGTGCAGATGGCTTCGGCTCTGGAGCTTTTCAGGAACAGAGCCGTCCGCTGGCAGACCATCACCGTAATTGTCACCATGGCCTGCTACCAGCTGTGCGGCCTAAACGTTGTAAGTGCATACACCTTGTTTCTGTAATAACACTCGCAAGCAGTGAAATGTAACACAATCCTTCAGGTGCATGAGATTCTTCGCTGCCATAAACAACCAATGGGCACCATGGGTGTACATCTCTGAACATGCATTCTGTAATCACTTCTGTGAACCGCATGTCTCATCTCCTCTCTTCTCTTCTCCCCCTTCCTGTCTAGTCTCATCTCATCTCTTCTTTCTTCCTGTCTCCTCTCCTCTCCTTTCATCTCTTCTTGTCTAGTCTCCTCTCTTCTCTTCTCCTCTCCTCTCCACTCTTTTCCTCTTCACTAGTCTCCTCTAACCTTCCTCTTCTCCCCCTCTCTTCTCTTGTCTTCTCTTCTCTTCTCTTCTCTTCTCTTCTCTTCTCTTCTCTTCTCTTCTCTTCTCTTCTTTCTTCCTGAGTAACTTATGGGTACAGTGGCAGGATGATTAGGCCCAGCATGCATACCACCCAATGTCACCCACCCACAATGTCCTATTTAGAGTAGTGCTGTAATGATCACACCATTAAAATCAATTATACAATCAAAAAAATCATTGATTAAAATTATGATGTATCAGCGACTCTTTAACATGAATCATAGACACAGAATTACAAAGCTGTCTATAGCAGTCTGAATATTCTCCACAAGGGGAGCTATTAGCACACTATTTACCTTTGTGTAACTCTTTAAAATGGAGGAAACTCACACCAGCTTTTCCCCATTCTTTGCTACAGTATTCCAGGTGGCTGCTAGAGAGGTGATAAGTCGTTGCTATGGTATTGCAACAGGTTGCTAGGGTGTAACTAGGTGGTTGCTGTGATATTCCAGAGGGTTGCTAGGCAGTTGATATGTAGCTGCTCTGGTGTTTCAATTCATTATCATGGGCAAAATAGATAAAAGTAGTGACTATGGGAAACCATATGATCTGACTGAACATTCTGGAAGTTTACTCATTTATTAAACACACATTTTCCTTTTTGAGAGCCAAACCAAGTGTTAAATGGTAATTGCAAATAGTATGGAGGAGAGGAAAACTTCCTCCAAAACTCGAAAACGTCCAAAATTACTCCATTAACAAATGGTTGAGATATAGACAAAGTAAGTGGACTAAATCTGCCTTTATAATTAATCTATATTATGTAGAAATCTGTATAAAAATATCACATTGCCCACTCCTTTAGAGTAGTTAGACTGCTGTAATGTTCACTCTTGGTTGTGCTGTTTGTGCTGTTCACAGATTTGGTACTACACCAATGGGATTTTTGAAGCTGCAGGATTCGAGAACACTACCATTCCCTACATCACCCTCAGCACCGGTGGCATCGAGACACTGGCTGCCGTCGTATCGGTGAGATTGATTTCTCAACTCAGCTTTAAAACTTCGCAGTCCACTTCACTGACCTGCTTCCAGACATTCCTTTATGTTCTCTGCACTGCTGGTGCTTCAGTGGGTTTGTGGGATCTTGATTAACTGTGGACAAACTTCACACACACACACACCCAAACACACACACACACACACCAGCGTCTTTACATTAGTCAGACTATGAAGCAGAGGTGTATCATCAATATCAGATCTGCACCAACTGTAGCCAGTTTTAAAACGCTGCTAACAACCTTACTATTCTTCTCTGAATTCTTTATGTATCAGAACTTCTATTTTTTTCTTTTATTGATTTTCTATGTATTCATTTATTTCTTCTGTTTTCTTATTTAATTCTATTTCATGTGTTATTTCATTCCTGTAAAGCCCATTGAGTGGCCTTTGTGGGTGATAATGTGAAATATAAATAAACTTTTATTGACTTGACTTCTCTTTTCTCTCTCGCTCTCTCTCTCTTTCTCCTCCCTCTCTCTCATCTTTCTCTTTTCTTTCTCTCTTTCTCTCTCCTCCTGTTTCACTATTTCCTATCTCTGTCGCTCTTTCCCTCTCTCTCTCTCTCTCTCTCTCTCTCTCTCTCTCTCTCCCTCTCTCTTGTCTGTCTACCTCTTTTCCTTCTCTCTGTTATTCTATCTCATTATATCCTCTCTTTCTTCTCTCTCTATCACAACCCCCCCCGCCCCGGTGTCACTCTTTCAGGGTCTGGTAATTGAGCGTGTTGGAAGGAAGCTGTTGCTGATTTTTGGTTTCTCTGCGATGGCGGTGTGTTTCAGTCTTCTCACCATCTTCCTAAACTTCCAGGTCAGTGAAGCCCCTCAGTTTACAACAATTTCCAAAAACTGTTGGTACAAAAGTAACTTTCAAAAAATCATTACAATTTGTTTCTGAGACAAAAATAGTGACACTGATTCTCAAAATAAATAGCTGTAATGTAAAATGTGTGTTTACATGTGGGCGGGTGTGAACTGATCTTTACCCATTTAGTTCTCCTCCATTGTTGTCCAGAAAATGAACAGACCATAGCAAAGAGGGAGAAATATGTGTTTATAAGCGTTTGACACTTTTCAGACCAGAAAGGTTATTGCTGAACCATCACAGTGGGTTTGGTGTTCACAGCAGAGGGGAATGGAACTAGATGTCTACCTCTAAAAGCTCCCTCACATAAAGTGATTCCATTGCCTTTGGTCCTAAAACTAAACTTATTAATGGTGGAAGTATACGAGAAGTATATGGGGTGCATGGTTGACTACTACATAATAATAGTAGTAGTAGTAATACTACGTAATAATGGTAGTAATTCTCCCTAATTCGTTCATCACTACTATTTTACTGTGACCACAGCAACCTCAGCTTATGATGTTATACAACAAATGTAATCATCCTGTCGAATGACACCAGCATCAAGGAAAACGTCGTCTCTCAGAAAATTAAAATATTTTAAGTATTTTAAAAATAGGTCAATTTATAACATCAAAAAGAACGTGGATTCAATCTGACGATCTTCTGAGTCAGTTCCTGGCATCTTAACGCCAAACCACAAAGGGGGTGTTAACTCACTGCCTCTTACCAAGCCATTTGTGGTTAAGGACAGCTAAACACCAGTGGTGCTCAATGCTTTACTCAGGGTGAAATTGCACTGTTCTCACTGTGTGCTGTGCTGTGCTGTGCTATGTTCACGTGTGACAAATGGACACTTTACACTTTACTTTACACTTGTTCCGCTCTCTATAGGACAGTTTTACATGGATGCCGTACCTGAGCTTTGTCTCCATATTGGCTCTGATTGCTTCATTCTGTTCTGGCCCAGGTACTGCACACACACACACCTTCCACACCTCTGTCTCAACTCTACGAGAATCATTATTGTGTTAATCAACCAGTTATAGTTAAATATACATTTAATATTATGATACAAAACAAAAGTTGTTTGTTGATGATAATCAGACAGACAGACAGACAGACAAAAGATAGATAACAGGCTAAAAGATAAACAGGCTAAATGATAGCTTAAAGGCCAAAAGATACAGAAAATGCTAAACAGTAGATAATAGGCTAAAAGATACTTAAAGTGCTAAATAATAGCTAACAGACTGAAAGATAAACAGACAAAAAGATAATAAAAACTTTGGATTCTGTATGCTACTGTATGAGGATTAAGCTTCTGCAGTGAAGACTGAGTGATGTTAATTAGTGTTAAACATCTGGCAAGTTTTTAATGGCTGGAAATTAGTCCTGTAATCAGACCCTCGTTAATGCTGTGTTTATCAGTGTCTCCACTGGGCCTCGCTGTTCTCCTCTTGTCTGATGTCGGGCTGACATCTCGGTGCTCATGCAGCTCCGTCAGGGCTCAAATTCTTTGATGTGGAGTTTAAGCGAGCTGGGGGGGGGGTCTCTCTCTCTCTTTCTCTATCTGTGTCTCTCTCCACCTCTTTCATTATCTCTCTCTCCCTCTATCTCTCACTGTCTCTCTATCTCGTTCTCTGTCTGTCCCTCTCTCTTTATCTCTTTATTTCCCTCTGTCTCTGTCTCTCTGTCTTTCTCTCTCTGTCTCTCTCTCTGGGGCAGCTGGTGGCCTGAGGTACCCTTGAGCAAGGTATCGTCCCCACACACTGCTCCCTGGGTGCCCCTCATTGATGGCAGCCCTTCTTCACTTGATGAATGGGTTAAATACAGAGAAAGAATTTCACATTGTTCACACGTGTGCTGTTTTGTGTTCATCCGTATCTCTCTCTTGGGGGTGGCTGATTTTTAACCAATTTGAGCAGTCAGAGACCCTCTTGTAGCAAGACAAGGCGAGGTGAAGAAACCGGAGCATTATTTAAGCCGAGCGGCTTGTCCAGAGTGGATACGGAATTGAAGTCACACTCAAAGGAGAAAAGTGGTGGCGGTCCTGAGAGTCTCTTCCATAAGCAGAACAGCGTGTCAGGGGGTGTTGTGATAGCACTGGGAGGAGTTTTGGGTGTTGAATGTGTCTGGAAGAGACAGAGGTGTCCACACTGCTATATTTCTCAGACGTGTCTCAGACTCAATCTGATTTAAATGCATCTCGTTCCCACCTGCAGGTTTAATATGAATCAGAACTGTCCAGATATAATCACTCAATACGCATGAAGTGAAATAAATATTTGCTGTCGTATGGTAAGATCAGCTCAACACTTGCATTGCTGTTATAAGTATTTTATAAGCAATGCTGATAACATTATAGATTATGATACATGAAATTACTGTGTAGTTACTGTGTTCTTTCTCCCTGTAACTGTCTCTCCAATTCTCTCTCTCTCAGGGGGGATTCCCTTTGTGCTGACTGGTGAGTTGTTTGAGCAGTCATATCGCCCGTCTGCATTTATGGTCAGCGGAGTGGTCAACTGGCTCTCAAACTTTGCCGTGGGCCTCCTATTCCCATTCATACAGGTTTGTGTGTGTCTGTGCTTGTGTGTTTATTGTTATCTAAAACCATGGCCTTAAGTACATTAGCACTGCTAAACAAAGTAGCTGCCACCTTGAAGCTTGAATGGTTGAATGCTCCATGGTTCAGTACAGGTTCAGAACCCACATAAGTGAGTCTATTAGACATTACTGAACAGCTTAATAAGATACAATATCTGTTCCAACTACTCAGCATTCAGCATCACCAGTATACTGATCACCGCCTGATAAATCTGGAATCATCTGCACCTGTTTCTTCACTGGTTCAGGAATTAAGTTAAACGACTTTGTTTTGCTTGAATGATTCATACATAGGACACTATGGGGATTAACAAACAAAAAACATTCCTCTGAAACCAGTCAGGTTCAGGGACTGGACTGAAAAATGAGAGCCTTTGAAAGTCCTTCAGGAAGCCTAGATAACAGTTCCTCAAGACTACTTTAATAAAGTCAAGAAGGTCTGGCTTTTTGGAAGCAAAACATGAAGAAATGAGATGTGAGTCAAGATTTGGAGAGTACTGTAAAAAAAAATTAACAAAAATTGATATTCCAGCAGTGACAGTATGTAGGTACTGGGCACCCACTCCATCCCTGGTTATCGGCCAGAGAATCCCTGGACTTGCCCTGCACTGGGAACAATGAGGGGATGTTTCCCACTTTCATATGAAATCGGATCTGCGGTTTGTAAGGAGGTCAGACCTGCTGTTACTGAGTCCCTCACCAAAATGAACCCCCAGATTTGTCCTGGGTGTTCAAGCCAAGTGTGAAAATGCCCTGAGTTTCTAATAGCTCCAACACACACATAGGTATACACACATGTGTTTGGCCAGCGGTGATTCCATTCAGTAATTATGGGAGGGCCAAAGCTTTAGGTCCATTTCAGACCTAAGGGACCTGCTGAATATAAATACAATGAAGGTTAAAGAGTCTCTCGCTCTCTCTGCATTCTAGGCTGCTTTCTTTTTTTTTGGAATGTTCAAAATTCTATGGAATTCTAACTGTCAAGCAAAAATTATCACCTTTCTTGTACAACATCACAAACTATGGTTGCTATGGTTACAGTGCCCTTGTAGAGACCAGGCTTAATTCCAAGTATTAAAGCACACATATCATGCCAAATAGCAAGAACAGCTCATTCTTAATTCCTCATGGTTGTGATGTCACAACCATGCATTACTGAACAGCCATCCGAAGGGATATGGACACCTTAAAGTGGGGCGATGCGGATGATGTGTACAGCTTCCTTGTGAAGCTCCTCTACAGCTTGTTTTACACGGTCCTTCTTAATATGGGACAGCCATTCCAAGGACTAAAAAAAGAGATTGGCCAGTAGTTTATTGTGTTGGCTCTTCAGTATTATAATGTCCTTTAGTCTTTTTTTTGCTGGGTTTGATGTACTGATTGTATTTAATTTTGTTTTAACATGATAAACTCTAAAAATAGCTGAAACTGCCCATTTCAACCTTATGGCCCATTGATGAAGATTGTTGCCCCACCTTGTGTAACTTGGGAGACAATATTATTATTGTTATTATTATTATTATTATTATTATTATTATTATTATTATTATTATTATTATTATAAATGCCGGAGAGTCAAATACACATTCAGGATCAGTTGCTGTGAATAATCATGTCAGACCCATATAAAGAGAAAATAATCAAAATGTGTTTTGTGATGATCAAAGCCATTTAGCACAGCAAACAGAGGTTTGTTGAGGTCATGAGAGTTTTATGTGTGTGTGTGTGTGAGAGAGAGAGAGAGAGAGAGAGAGAGACAGAGAGAGAGAGACAGAGAGAGAGAAAGAGAGAAAGAGAGATTTTCTCTCTTTCAGTGGATTATGGTATCTCACTCTGGCCCTCAGCCGTGGATTGTGTAGGTCATGAGGCTCATAATCCCACATTAATCTGTCTGATAGCTCAGAGCAGTCCGGACCCCACTCATGTACAGCATCCATTCATGTGACCTACAGCAACCCAGACATGGCCAGAATTCTTGCATCATTACTAAAAGTAAAGTCCACTCAGCATGAAAAATTCAACCATCCCCCTACAGCGATGCCACAGTGTCTCCAGAGGGAGGTCTTCCACTTTTAAGGCTCAGAACCCCCCTTCTGATTATGTATTTTGAAAGAGAGCGGTCTTTCTAAAACTTTTTCGTTGTCTATTTGTTGTGATTTCCATCCACTTTCCCAAAAGCCCAGTGTTTAAGGTGAGATGCAGAGAAGCTTTTGGTGTTAAAACTAAATCCATTCATGGTGGAGGGATACATCTGGTGTCTGTTTAGACACACTGGATTATGGAGGAATTTTGGAAAATTGGTGAACGATCGCTTTAAACAAAATGACCACATTAAAACAGTCACATTTGGATATATTTTAAATAAACAGATGACAGATTTGTATTGTATATGTTGTAGCAGCATGAAATTATGAAAGGTTTTCGTAGGTTTGTGTTATGAAGGGGTTATGAAGCTTTATTAAAGCTGGCCTTCAGTGATATATGTGCCACTGTTCATAATCTCCCACACGTTCCCGCTCCACAGGAGTCGCTCCAGACGTATGCCTTCATGGTTTTTGTCGTGGTGTGTGTCCTCGGAGCCATCTACCTTGCCCTCGTTCTCCCAGAAACCAAAAACAAGACGTTTGTGGAGATCAGCCAGAGCTTTGCTAAGATAAATGGAGTCTCACAAACCCCTGATAGAGAGATGGAGGATGTCCTCGCTGTTAAAGCTGGACAGGCAGCGATGGCCAATGGACTGAACAGTTGTGCTGCTGACGGTTGCAAAAATGGCATAGACACCAAAGATACCAAATTAGTGGAGATGGAGAGTTCCTTCTGATCCTCAGATTCATTATTCTACTACTCCTTTTTTGATTGTTGGGGGGACTTTTGTAACATGACTAGATTTAATGGAATGTTAGTTTCACATGATAAAATTTGATATTTAAAAAATGTGTAAATGAAACAATTTTATAAATATATCTTTTGGATATGTCTTCAATAAAGAGCCGGTGCCAAAACTCTCTATAGCACTCAGCCTGTGTTGTTATTGATATTTTTGACGTAATCCAACTTTCCATGCCTCAAGAACCAAATTTATGTTAAGTGTATGTAATAACTGTGCAAGTACACAATAATGCATGTTGGATGGCAGCTGGATGGCCTAGTGGTTTGGGCGTTGGCCCGTCAATCAGAGGATTGGGGTTCAAATCCCAACTGCTAGTGTCACGGCTGAGGTTCCCTTGAGCAAGGTACTGTTCCCACACACTGTCCCCACACACTGTTCCCCGGGCACCTCACTGGCGGCAGCCCACTGCTTCACTTGGTGAATGGGTTAAATGCAGAGAAATCATTTCACTGT
>JBBJLS010128009.1:0-12882 GCA_037577275.1 Bryconaethiops microstoma | reverse complement strand
GGGGGGTTAGGGACCAACCCCAACAACCCCCCCTCCCCCCCCCCCCCCCCCACACACACACACAGTACTGCAGTACTTTAATAAATGTGGTTTTAGGTAATTTCAACATAATTATATACTTTTATTCACTTTTATTTCACATTTTATTTAATAATGTTATACTTATTTAAATGGAATTTATTTTATAGTTTTCTTTTTAATCCTTACAGCTGCGCGTCGTACAGCAATAAGCATTTCGCTGCCGGTCTTCTGTGTATGATTGTGTATGTGACAAATAAACTTTGAGTTTAAATAATGATAACTGTACATTTAAGAACTTGATGGAAGGTGAAAAGTATTTATTATATCAAAAGTAGTCTGCTGGTATTAATTAGCTGTGAATTAACGAAAAATATATGATAAGATCTAATTAGTTAAAGTTTTATTCCTTTTTAGATGTAATTTTAAAAAAATTCTGCGTTAGGACAGACAAATAATCCAGTTTTGCCTGAAGAATAAGTTCAGTTAAAAGCTTTTATAACCCATTTGAAATCTTTATTGGTTTTCTGTTTTTAACTAATTACGTTCTCTGTTCGTACCGTGGATACAACATGAATTTTTATATCACTAATCATCAGTGTTGGAACAAAACCTCATATGTTCAGTTTTGTCCAAACTACATTTGATGAAATGGTTTTAATTTACCATTCTGGAGATACAGGTCTTGGTTTGTTGAGTGTTGTGGCAGGAATTCCTGCTGGAACAATGGCCTGACCACTGGAATAAAATCATTTTAAATGAATATATCTTCAATACAAACTCTTAGGAAAGCATTACAATGAAAAAAGATGCAGTAAAGTCTTATCTAATTGATTTTAATTGATTGAAATCAGTCGTGCCGCCCCAATATTTAAGGGAAATCTGCTCCTAAGTACAGTGCCCGAGAAAGTTAAGCTGGTTTTGGGACGGCTGAAAAAAATGTTATATAGACCCAACAGCTGAGAAATAGCTGTGTGCCAAAGTTTGGGTTCCCCTGGTCAAACGTTGATTTTCTAAGTGAATGTAAGTACACAACCTTCTAATTTTACAATTACTGTTTGTTTGTTACTTTTCACATATTGTGGCGATATATAAAACACAAAATATTGTATTTTCTTCTAATATGTTCAAAACAAATGGATGGAAAGTCCTTGGACTGGGAGTGTTTAACAACTGTATATTTTGGTGTCTGACCGCTTCTGACTCTACACCCTCCACCCCTTAGTCTCTTTACACCACCTGTGTTTTATATTATTAATATTAAAGGACTCATTCCAGAAGTTAATGAGTTGCTTGTTCTGGATGATGCAGTTCTGGCAGTTCGGCGACTGGGTGGACGTGGTCATTGATGACCGGCTGCCGGTGAAGGACGGGGAGCTCCTGTTCGTGCACTCGGCCGAGGGGAGCGAGTTCTGGAGCGCCCTGCTGGAGAAGGCCTACGCTAAGTGAGTGTGTGAGGAAGAGAGAGTGTGTTTGAGTGTGTGTGCACAATACCAGTCGAAGATCAAGGATACAGCTACTCTTGGAGGATATTTCCACTGAAAACATTAAAACTAAAATAAAATGTAACCAGTAATACCGACCTTCCACCAAGGAGAACCTGCCTACTTCAGATCATGTCCAACATTACCGAGGACAGCATTCCACTAATTACCTTTTAACAGGTCACACATATATTAGGATTATGCAGTCAGAGACACCTTCCAATAATAAAAAGTATGTATTTAATTAAACATTTTGATAATAAATTCACCATGAAAAACATACATTCACATCAGGCATTTCCATGTTAGTGCTGTATGGAAGATATTAACTATGGGGTTAAAGTAATGTAGATCTAAAAAGGGGTGTAAGCAGCCAGAATAAATGAAAATGACATTACAGGCCTTATTCTCTGCTCAGGTCACTTGGTGGTTCATATTTGTGTGTGTAAGTGGCCCCATCCAGTGTGAACGAACCTGTAGTCTGAAAGGACTCTCCTAATCAGTATCGCGAGTGATTCAGTCTTGACAGCAGCAGTACAGGAACAAACTAGCAGAACGGACCTCCAGGACAGGTTCCACCATTACTCAGCCCTTCATGATAAGGAGTGAAGTTGAGAAAATGCCCTGATGATTTATTGACACTGCAGCACTTTTTGGATAAAAACACTCAGGAATTCCAATCTGACTTTCCTCCGTAACTCATCAAGATCACACAGCCTCAAATCTGATACACATCCATAATTTGACCACGTGTAAAAGTGATTACTACTGTGAACAAAACCTGTGTGAATCTCTTCAGTTGAGAACATCAACTATTATTTACAGCACATAGAAACACCAGGCAAAAAGTAATTTCAGTTTGAAAGAAACAGTAAATTATCATTTAATCACTTTCCCTGAATGTTTAACCACTTTTTAATGTCTGTTTTGTTATATTTAAATATGTATTGCGTCAGTATTACATATAAAAAAACAAAACCAGACCTCTTTAAAACGTGTATGTATGTGTGTTTCCAGGCTGAACGGCTCGTATGAAGCTCTCTCTGGAGGCTCTACCACCGAGGGCTTTGAGGACTTCACCGGTGGGGTGGCGGAGATGTATGAGCTGCGCAGCGCCCCCAGGGACCTGCCCCGCATCATCGCCAAGGCCCTGGAGAGGGGCTCGTTGCTGGGCTGCTCCATTGACGTGAGTCCTGTAGTTTGATGGGAAGTCGAACTTTTTCAGTTTCCCCCATACCCTAAATGTTGATCAGCTTAAACGTATTTACCAAATTTAGCTTCTACCCCACCAATCAACAAACTGCAGACTGCATGGCCAAATTCTGACACACACAAGATACCCTGAGTTACACTATGTGATTTCTGACACTGTATGACATGCTGTCATCTAAAAAACAGCAGTTTTAGGGGAACCAGAAACTTCTTAATGTAAATTATTAGTGAATTTGAGCCTGACTCCAGTGTATCAGTGATAGCCATTTAAAAATATATTTGTCTAATTTAAAATGTTTGTCTTGAGGAGCCCAGAAGAAATCTGACTCCCTGGCTGCCACACTGGACCTATATGAGTTAGATCTGGCTCTTTAAACAGTTGTGTCCAAACTTTTGACTGGCTCACCATTTGTATAGCCCCTTTCATACAGTAAAACACTCCTCGCGCTGGAGGTATAGCAGGATAAATGGAAGAACTATAAAACTCAGATTTTTGTAGCCAGCAAAATAAAACACTGCTGCCCAAGAAACTATTTATACTTTTGTATGTTCCTTGACTCAGCCTGACGGGTGTTTGTGTGTTTTTTAACTCCAAAGATTACCAGTGCCTTTGATATGGAAGCGATCACTTTCAAGAAGCTGGTGAAAGGCCACGCTTACTCTGTCACCGGTCTCAGGGAGGTCAGTCAGAAATATATTTATTTATGTTTGTTGCTCATTAACTTGGAGCCACAGCACCATCTGCTGGCCAAAATGCTGCATTACATTTGGCTTTCTCGGATAGTGTTCCAACAGTCTGTTCTGTATTGGTTCATATTTCCATTTCTGTGTGTTAGGTGAATTTCCGCGGTAGCAGAGAAAGGCTGATCCGCATACGGAACCCCTGGGGCCAGGTGGAATGGACCGGAGCCTGGAGTGATAAGTGAGTGTTCCAGTCAAAGTGAATTTAATGCTGTTTTCATCTTAATGAGACTAGCACCAGGAGTCCAGGGAGTAACCATTGAAAATGGGGCAGAACAATATAGATTAACTTTATTTGAAGCTTCCATGAAGATCTAATAAAAAAAAACAAATTGGATGTATCTTTTGCTGACTTGGCCATCAAGAACAAGATAAATGGTCCTGGAAGTGAATTTGTCTTAAAATGCTTTTCATGTTTATGTCTAGGAAACATAACCATTGTGTAATATCTGACTGTACTTCTCCAGTTCCTCTGAATGGAATGCAATCGATCCTGCTGAAAAAGAGGAGATGAACTTCAAAATGGAAGATGGAGAATTCTGGTGAGTCCCACATTGAGTCAGTTTCCAGCTCTCCACACTGGTGTCTGTTTCTCTACACTGATCCTTCTGTCTCCACACTCGTCCAAGTTCATTACATTTTGTTCGTTTCTCGGATTCGTCCTCCTTCCTACACTCTGGTCCCCATATCTCTTTACTGGGCCTCTTTCAAACACACTGGTCCCTATTTTTCTATACTGGTCCCTATTCCTACACACTGGTCCCCATTTTTCTATACTGGTCCCTATTCCTACACACAGGTCCCCATTTTTCTATACTGATGCCCTTTCCTGCACACTGGTCCCCATTTCTCTATACTGGTCCCTATTCCTACACACAGGTCCCCATTTTTCTATACTGATGCCCTTTCCTATACACTGGTCCCCATTTCTCTACACTGGTCCCTGTTTCTACACTCGGGCCCTCATTTCTCTGCATTTATACTTTATTTTCTGTTTTTCTCTCTCTCGTGCTCTCTTTCTATGTCTCTTTTTCTCTCTCTCTCATACTCTCCCCATTTAATTGTCCACCTCTTTCTCTCTCTCTCTCTCTCTCTCTCTCTCTCTCTGTGATTCATTTCTTTTTCCTGGTTTTGTTTGCTCAATTGGCATGAATATTAAAAGCTGTAAGATTGCAAAAGCTATAGGCAAGAAAGAAAAGTTTCAAACAGTTTTAATAATAAATTGATGTGTTCTAATAGTCTTACAAGTTTTTCTGTGTGTTTCCCCAAGGATGTCGTTTCAGGAGTTTAAGCGTCAGTTCTCACGGCTGGAGATCTGTAACCTGACAGCCGATGCTTTGAGCGATGACAGCCTGAGTTACTGGAACACCATTAAGTTTGAGGGTGGCTGGAGGAGGGGGAGCACAGCAGGAGGCTGCAGAAACCACCCCAGTGAGGAATACACACTGTACACTTTCACTATTATACACACTCAGAGCCACTCATTGCTGTATATTTTGAGCGTTGGATCACTCTTAAACCAGCACTGACGTGAAAAAAAAACAGCAACAGTGCAGGGCCAAAAAATAGCTGGAGGTCAGAAAATGACCAGTCATTTATGAGGTAGAAGATGCCTGACTAATTGTGGAGCAACAGATAGGTAACAGCCTGTAACCCTACACATGTATAGTGTGCCTATAGTATAGGTGGACTTGATGAAGTGATCTGTGAGTGGAAGGACAGCGTGAATGGTGGTTGTGTATGTATAGTTGATGTTTGAGATCTGTACATGATTTACATCTCTGTCAGACACGTTCTGGATAAACCCCCAGTACAAGATCACCCTGCTGGAGGAGGACGATGATCCAGATGATAATGAAGTGGCCTGCAGCTTCCTGGTGGCTCTGATGCAGAAGGATCGCCGCCGCTACCGCAAGCAAGGCCAGGACATGCACACCATCGGCTTTGCCATCTATGAGGTCAGCAGTCAGGGGTCAAAAAGTGGGACTGGAAATGTCAGGGTGTGTTTTAGCACAAATTTAACCCCAATTTACGCCTTCAGACAAAATTTGAGCATAAGATACAAACATCCAGGTCGAGAGCACCAGAGCGCTTTTGATTTTTTGGGGGGCTAACTGCCAATGAGAGAGCAAGGAGAAAGAGAAAAAGATGAAAGGACAAGGGTTTGGGACATGCGATACTTAAATTTGACTTCAAGTTTCAAGTTTATCTATATAGCACATTGTTACACAAAAGATTGTACAATGTGCTTTACAGTAATAGAATATAAAGTAAAGTAGAATAAAACAGAATAAGATAATGGAGGAGATAAAAGAATATATAAAATATAATTGGTAGTGCAGTACCCTGACTCTGAATCTTTGTTTTTCAGGTCCCAGATGAGGTAAACATCTTATTCTGACCGTGCTGCTTTGAAACGATGGTTGGGAGACACACATACAACACAACATCACTAAACACATTCTAAGTACACTCAGGCCATGTCCACACATAAACGGGTATTTCTGAAAACTGAGATTTTCTGTTTTCATTTTTAAAAAAAAGTCACATCCACAAGATATTTTCAAAAATATCTCAATCGACACGCAATCGCAAAAAACACCGTCGACAGCATGCCAAGGCAGCAGGTGGCGATATAACCTTAAACCGTACAGCATTGGTGACCAATCAGAAGCCTTGGAGGGGGGACGTCATTACCAGAGACAGTGTCTGTGTAGCATCCGAAGCCGACTCTGACGTCTGCGTCCTTCATACTGAAGGGACAGAAACTCCGCACCTGAGTATAAACTTGTCAAAACTCCTAATGAGGTTGAGAGCAGTAGTACTTTATATTTCGGGCATTGTAGATGAAAACCTGATGTAAACACGGCGTGTACTGTGACGTCATATGAGCGGCGCACAGTATGACGCAAAACGGTCCGTTTTTCAAAATCTCAGTTTTTCTGGTCCACACGTAAACGCAGAAACGTTTTCAAAAATCGCCACTTTGGCCGGAGTTTTCAAAAATCTCTGTTTTCACACTGACCAAAAACGCCATTTACATGTGAACGAAAGGCCAAAACGCACAGAAAAACCTCCGCTTTCAGAAACACCCGTGCACGTGTGGACATGGCCTTAGTGTCCCCTTTATTGTTAGGCATCCTTTTGTCACTTCTCTCTTCATTTGTCAGCTCTTGGCTGGATTTCTGTAGTTGGTGGATCACAGTGTCTGTGGTGGTTTCCCAGTAACTCTCACCAGTACCACCCAGTACTGTGTAAACATTATTAGTGTGCTGAGAATTAACATATAATAAACTGACCAATCAAGTCCCTTTAGTTATAGGGGACCTAGTAGATACTTGCACTACATGTCAAAAGTTTGTGGATGCCTAGCTATCAAAAATGATTTCATAAATGAGCTTTTTTGATGTTTTGCAATAATTTAACAAAACTAAAGAAGCTGATTGCATAAACATGGGAATTATTGCCAGGCCCATCTATTTTTCACCCTCGTATTTGAAACCTTTAGATGATTGTCACAGAGCAAAAAATGTTTAATATATTAGCAATGGAGAAACTATTAAAAGTACAGATGTAAATTAATGAAATCCTAGGAAATTAGTACAATTTAAAGCTTTTTTTTAAAGTGACGTGACAAACAGGATCTTCCTTTCAGTTTCAATTTCACAGCCCAGCACAAAAAATAAGGGAAA
Organism: Bryconaethiops microstoma; assembly: GCA_037577275.1. Taxonomy (NCBI): domain Eukaryota; kingdom Metazoa; phylum Chordata; class Actinopteri; order Characiformes; family Alestidae; genus Bryconaethiops; species Bryconaethiops microstoma. Next base: position 5,735 of record JBBJLS010128009.1, on the reverse strand, counting down.
TTTCAGAAAATGCAAGTTGTGGTATCCACTGCAGTTCGGAAATTTAAAATTTCATAAAAATTGGAGTTGGAGTTGTGATCACCCACAAAATCTCTTCATTAAAAACACTGTCCACCTCTCAGGAGCTGGTTGGTGAGATGACCCCCACTTTTCTTTCTGGAGGTAATATCTCTATCCATTGCTTGCTCTCCTCAATAGAAACAGCTGTTTCTTAGTCTGGATAAGTCACGGTGGTGCCAACTGGTGGTGGTGGCCTAGTGGGTAGGATACTTGCCTCTGGTCATTGGGTTCGATTCCTACCTTCACCATTGGGTTCCTGAGCAAGACCCTAAACCCCAAGTTGCTCCAGTGAGACTGTCCCCTGTAGTTAGGGAATGGAAGTCGCTTTGGATAAAAGCGTCTGATAAATGCTGTAAATGCAAATGCAAATGTAAACTGTGCAGACATGCTCACCCAGCATGGGACTAACAGTACACTCAACCAAACTGTTGTGAAACATTGTTCAATATTCCTGCTGAAGGAACTGATTTCTACGTGGACGTCAGTGACATCAACAGAAAAATCTCACAGAAAACTCTGGACCATCTAGGCTGTGGAGGTTCTGGCTTCCAGACGAACAGAGTGTTGATTGATCTCACCCCCTCCAGGACATGCTTTCCTTTGAAGGATCGGGCAGTGAGGATTAACATGCCATGGTTTTTTTTTGTTTTTTTGTTTTGCATTAATGACAGTTTACATCACTGGGAAATAAAGGCTTCTTAGATCCACCACCTTCCGACTGAGGCTTGAATGGTATTGTTATGATCAAAGGAATCTCCTTTCATCTATATTATTCTGTGACACCAGTAGGCTTGTCTTTTCGCAGTTTTCTCTGTACAAGTCTGCTTGTCCATTTGCTCATTCAGAAGAACCTGGACCTTCTGGGGAACACTGTTCTGTATTGGGGGGGGGTGAACTTCACTGGCTCTTAGAACTGTCTTAGTATTACCACTTCTTACCAGGAGATCATGGGTTTGATCACTGGTGTCATTTAATCTTCTGTTACATTTCAGCATTTTGAAAACATGGAGCTTTACGTGAGGAATACGCTCTTCGATACTCTTTATACCACTTCATTGTCACTGCTGCACGCTGCACTGCCCACACTGGCCTCTTGAACTTTGTCTGCCGGCTCTTCATCCGTTCATCATTCCAACACCACCTCTGATGGTTTAAAAGTGGGCATTACTATCTGGATCGCTTCTGTTTTAGAATTTATGTAGCAATAAAAATAATAGTTTGGATAGGAGTGTGTCTTGGTGTTACCCCCTTGTCCCCCAAATTGTTCCCTACCAGAGTGCACCTTCAATATTTTTTACGAAGCTTTGGGGACTTGTTTTTTTGCTCTATTTTGTGTGTACAAATCATATTTGTTCTAAATTTAAAAGAAAGTAAGGCACCTGCAAACTTGTAGCGGTCTATGAACACACCCACACCCCACACCTCATGCTCCCAGGTAACGGATTCTGGGCGGCTTTCTGTTTTCTAGTTCCTTGGTTGCCAGAGTGTGCACCTGAAGAAGGACTTTTTCCTGCGCCACTCATCCTGTGCGCGATCCGAGACCTTCATAAACCTGCGGGAGGTGAGCACGCGCCTCCGCCTGCCGCCGGGAGAGTATCTGATCGTCCCCTCCACATTTGAGCCCGGGAAAGAAGCTGATTTCGTCCTCAGAGTCTTCACTGAGAAACAGTCTGAGACGCAGTGAGTCACCTACGCGTATTTTTTCTTTTTAGTTTATTCCTGTATTTGACGGGGAATAGCTTGTTCCTGTATTGCTTAGACGGTTTTCCATTGATCTTGTTATACAACATGGACAGCTATACCATTAACATGTCATGATTGACTGCTGTCATACTGTATGCTGTCATAAGTTGTCGTGACAGTTTGTCACGTTACTTCAAAGTCATGACATCAAACATAGCATTTCAGAAGAGCTACCGGTCACTGTTTTATTATTGGATATTTTTTGGGGGCACCAGAGTCCTTTATGCATTTGGGTTAGTTCTAGTTTTGGTTTTGCATTTTGTTTTTCAGTGGAAAAATGCCTCAAGTGCTCTAATGTTTATTCACGTTTATATTTCAGGGAGATGGATGATGAGGTATCTTTTATCTTGGATGATGAGGTAAGACCACACACAGCAGAATGTAGTTGTTGCCACGTTTTCACCTTTAACCCCTGAATTTCAGAAAGCCTGTTAAGAACAATTTGAATAACTTAAAATGTTGTTTGTATTGTTTTTTCACATTATTATCTGGTAAGAGTAACTGTGTATATTTTTTAATTTATTTTTGCTTTAATTTACCAAGGGAGAGATAACAGAGCAAGACATAGATGCCTCATTCAAAACCATGTTTGCTCAGCTCTCTGGGGAGGTAAGAGTCATTTATCAAGTGTGTTATTGTGTCTTTACTGTTTTTCCTTTCTTCATGCCTCTCTTTTGCTCTTTAGGACATGGAGATATCAGTCCATGAATTGAGGACGATCCTCAACAGAGTGGTGTGTAAACGTAAGTTTACTGCTTGTATTTGTAGAGTCTGCTTGGTGTCCTGTAGTGAAATATGAACAAGGGAATCAGTTACTGAGTGAGAGAGGAAGGGGCTGGACGAGGGAAGGAGTGAGTGAGCGAATAAATATGGGAAGGAATCAGCAGGCAGAGTAATGAGGGAGTGCATGAGTGAGTGTTGTGTGTGTGTCTGTGTGTGTGTCTGTGTGTGTGTGTGTGTGTGTGTGTGTGTAAGTGTATGAGACAGTTCTCCTGCATTTTTCAGACCGGGACTTGAAGACAGATGGTTTCAGTTTGGAGGCGTGCAGGTGTATGGTGGCCCTCATGGATGTATCCTTACCCACAAACTCACCTACTGCAACATTTCTGACCTCACTGAACAACTACATTTATGCAGTTTTTAAAAGGTTACCAAATGTCCTTGACTGAGGTGAATCTCAGAAAGATGGCAGTGCTCGTTTAGGCCTGGTGGAGTTCCAGATTCTGTGGAATAAGATCCGGAAGTGGCTGGTGAGACTTTACTGTTGCTTTGCTTTACCATATAGAGTGACTGTACTCCTGGTCCTGCTCCAGCATATCTGGTGTGTCATGCTGGGTGTTCCCGAAAGGACGTTTACTGTGCGGGAAATGATTATTTGATCCCCTGCGGAATTTGTAAGTTGCTGACTTACAAAAACATGAACAGACTCTGATTTATGAGGTATTTTCATTTTTATGGAGAGTGAATATCGACCAAAAATCAAGAAAAAACATACGTAAAATTATAAATTGATTTGCATGTCATTGGGTGAAATAAGTATTTGATCCCCTACAACCCAGCCAGACTTCTGGCTCCCACAGACTGGCTGTATGTTCATGCTACACATAGATTACAATCAATCTATCGATTACTGATCTTAACTCGTTATGTGTATAAAGCACACCTGTCCACAGAATCAGTTTCTTCCATTCCAACCTCTCCACCACCATGGGCAAGCTGTCAAAGGACATCAGGGACAAAATTGTAGACTTGCGTAAGGCTGGAATGGGTTACAAGACCATCAGCAAGAATCTTAGTGAGAAGGTGACACTAGTTGGTGCAATTATTCAGAAATGGAAGAAATATAAAATGAACAACAGTGGCCCTCAGTCTGGAGCTCCATGCAGTATCTTGCCTCATGGGGTGTGAATGATCATGAGAAAGGTGAGGGATCCGTCCAGAACTACACAGGAGGAGCTTGTTAATGATCTGAAGGCAGTTGGGACTGCAGTCACTAAGAACACCATTGGTAACACACCACATCATAATGGATTGAAATCTTGCAGTGCCCACAAGGTCCCCGGCTCAAGAAGGCACATGTACAGCCAAGTTTGCCAGTGAAGATCTAAATGATTCAGAGAAGGCTTGGGAAAAAGTGCTGTGGTCAGATGAGACCAAAATCGAGCTTTTTGGCATCAACTCGACCCGCCATGTTAGGAGGAAGAGAAATATTGAGTATGACCTGAACACCACCGTCCCCACAGTCAAGCATGGAGGTGGAAACATGGGGGATGTTTTTCTTGTAAGGCTACAGAATGACTTCACTGCATTGAGGGGCCAGTTGATGAGGCCATGTACCGTAAAATCTTGGATGAAAACCTCCTTCCCTCAGCCAGAACACTGAAGATGGGTTGTGGGTCTTTCAGCATGACAATGACCCAAAACATAATGCCAAGGTAGCAAAGGAGTGGCTAAAGAAGCACATTAAGATCCTGGAGTGGCCTAGCCAGTCTCCAGACTTCAATCCTATAGAAAATCTGAGGAGGAGCTGAAGCTTCGAGTTGCCAAGGAGCAGCCAAGAAACCTAAAGGATTTAGAGAGTTTCTGTAAAGAGAAGTGGGCCAAAATCCCTCCTGAGATGTGAGCAAACCTGGTGACCGGCTACAAGAAACGTCACTTCTGTGCCAACAAGGGTTTCTCCACCCAGTACTTAGTCGTGTTTTGCTTGGGGATCAAATACTTATTTCACTCAGTGAAATGCAAATCAGTTTATAACTTTTATGTAACAAGTTTTTTCTTGATTTTTGGTTGATATTCTTTCTCGCTCCATAAAAATTAAGCTACCTCATAAATTAGAGACTTCATTTTTTTGTAAGTCAGCAAACTTACAAATTCAGATCAAATAATAATTTCCAGCACAGTAACACAGGTTTATTCATAACAGGCACGCACCGCCAACCAAAAAAAACGCAAACAGAATGGGTGAAGTGCGTGACGGGTATACACGGTTTCAGTCTATTGTAACACGGAGGGTTCAAGTGTTCACCACTCTCAGTGAGATGAAGGTCCCAAATTTGGCGGGGCTGTGATGTGATAAGCAGTAGTTTGGCTGCAAACAGGACGGAGTGTCAGGAACAGGACCACAACTGGTATGATAGTCTTCAGAATGGTGCTGCAGGCTGGTGAGGCTCAGGTGTTGCTGGCGAGGGGAAAAACCAAACACATGTCAACACACTGATTAAAGGGCCTTTCTACATGGAGCCAAAACCAAAACAAGGCCTAGTGTGACAGTATTGCTAATGAATGGGGTAACTAGTCAAAGGTTTTGGCAAATTTTTATTTGGCCCAGTTTCTTAAAAGTCAGGAAATAAACTGAATTTTTCATTGAGGATGTGTTTTTATTTTTGCTTAAAATTTAACATATTTGACTGGGGGTGTTCAAACACACATACAGCTGTAAGTATTAGGAACCCCCTCCCCAGCCAGTTAATTTAAGCCTTAAATCCAAACTGTACTGACTTTGGATTTAAATTTGACAAAGACTTACTTGAACGTAGTTTATTCGCTCTTCCAGAGTGGTAGATTTTGTCATCACAGTAGCATTTACATAGTTTCACATTGCCAAAAAAGTGTGCGAAGTTATGCTTAAACTACTATGCAGTAGCAAAAGCTACTGTACAGACAATTTCACAGTGATCAGATTATCGTCTTCGTGTTCATTCATCTATTCACAAATATAGTTAGAATATAGGACAAATATGTCATTTAGACAAATAGAGAATGGATCATGGATCACGTGAGATGCAGTGCTGTATTGAAACAGTGGTGCTTCAGTTATTTTTTATTATTGTGCCAGTAGTAATTACACAGGTCAACAGGTCAAAATCATCAGAGATCAGTTTATGTGGGTTTTGTAGTGTTTTTCATGCTGATTTCAAATCTGTGTTTAGTTT
>JBBJLS010127951.1:0-17054 GCA_037577275.1 Bryconaethiops microstoma | reverse complement strand
ACACACACACACACACACACACACACACACACACACACACACACACACACACACACACACACACACACACACTCTGTATCTCTCTCTCTCTTCACAGTTGTTTTTATCATTGTCTTTTTCTCATTCTCGTTCTACTTTCAGTCTTTCTCTTTCCTGTTCTTTCTTTCCATCTCTCTCTCCCTCTATTTTACTCTCTCGCATGCGCGCACGCATACATGCACATACACACACATGCACACACACACACACACACACACACACACACACACAAAACAAGGTCAGCACACTGTGTGGAAACAGTTTGAACATTTGTTACTTCACTCTCTCTCTCTCTCTTTCTCAGAATAAGGGCATCCATGAGTGGAATTTCAGCGCTGCATCCGTGCGGGGGGTGAGGTGAGTCACTCCAACTTGAAAGTCCAAATGAGGCAGTATTGAAACAGCCACTCCAACAGTAGCTCTGAACTATTCAAACCTCACTGCTGCGCTTTGGAAGCCACTTGCTGTGGGTCCTCATTCTTATAAACATTCCAGTTTCAAGTGATAGTTTGGCAAAAAAAAAAAAAGAAAAAGAAAATATAAAGAAAATAAGCTGCAGAGTTACTGGGACGTGGGTTTTTTCTTTTGGGCCAGCATACTTGCGTGTGACAACATGCGTGTCATACAAACCTCTGAAAATTTGCCTTAAATGTGGTCCATTAGCTATGACATGCTTGGTAGCTGACATTTATTTCTGTAGTTTTCTGCCAGACTTACAAGGCTAATGTAGCTTCATAATGGAAGCTTATACCGCATCATGCAAATATCATGCCTAAGTCATCACATGGTCAAACTATACATTACTTAACATAGTACTTAATATATTACTTAACAGTATATTGTTATGTAATCAAGTTATCCATAAAATAAACAAAAGAATGGGCGTGATTAACTACATTTGGGGTGTAAATTTGTGTGAAAATGTGAATTATTTTTTGACCTACCATTTCAGTAAAAGCTGAAGTAACAAGTGAGTAATGTTGACCAGCACACTGTGGTCATTACTCATTAGTCATTAGTAATTAGTGAGGCTTCTTGTGAAGTCGCAAGTGTCCGGTGCAGATCAGTGTATTCCCTGTGGACAGATCAGAGGAAGACTTCAAGGCCAGCTGACTGGCTTCTGCTCCATGATTGGTCGGGACAGTTCCTGAGTTGCTAGGGAACATCTACCGCAAACACACTCACAATAGAGGTTTACACACACACACGCACACGCACACACATATATATATATACGCATTCTGTCTCTCCAACTCTCATCAGTACACAAAATGAACAGTAGTTTAGGACTCAAGCTGTCTAACTCACACAGACACACACACACACATTTGCTGGAGTGAAGAGTACGGTCACTGTGAATCTTTATTTCATATGTATACATATTTATTCATTTATATTTTCCAATTTCATCCCTAATTTTAATCGTGTCCAATTCCACTTACCATCTAACTAACTCACCAAACACCACCAACCCTGGGAGGGCAAAGGCTATTATGTGCTTCCTTCGATTAATGTGAAGCACCAATCTTTTCACCTGTTGCTAACGCAGCATCGTTGGACTCCACACCACTAACTGTTACTGCTGCTTTGTCACAGATGCCTGCGCTGAGTAGCTTCATGCTGTGTGATGGGGTGGGCCACCCTAACTAGGCAGAGACAGCAAAGCCAGTTGTACTGTGTTGGCCTCACAGCCACAGCACTCATATTTTTAATAGCACACAAATTTTCTGAAGCCCAGCTGCTCATATATTGCATGTTGCTCCGCTGTAATATGTGTTCGTAGCCCTTGCCTTAAAATACAGCTTTAAAATGACTTAAAGTGATTCACTTGGGGTGAGAATGAGAGCAAGAGGGCTATGATTAGAGCTGGAATGTTTTTACTGTATATATGATTCCCTCTCTCTGTCTCTCTTTCTCTTTCTCTCTCTCTCTCTCTCTCTCTGTTTCTCCATTGCAGCATATCTAAGTTTGATGAGCGCAGCTCCTTCCTGTATGTGGTTAACAACTCGGAAGACTTTCAGATTTACTTCTGCACTGAGATGCATTGCAAAAGGTGTGTGTGGGTGTGTGTGTTTGTTTGTGTGTGTGCGTGTGCGTGTGTGTGTTTGCGCGCCCGCGTGTGTGTGTGTATATGTGTACTGGAGGTATATGTTCTATACATCATCACCATCATTTCAAAAACATGTATTTTATTTATTGTATGGGGACCTTTAAGGTAGATGTTTCTAATAAAGAGGCCAGTAAGTGGAAACAAGTTCCTGTTTCTAGTAATATTGCCAGTATGTACACTTACTGTGTATATGTGTTTGTGTATTTGTGTGTGTGTGCTTCAGGTTTTGTGAACTGGTGAACAGTCTGACAGAGGAAGCGTGGCGAGGTCCAGATGAGGCTGAATGTGATTCAGAAGCTTTAGAGGTACATCAGGTTTTTATGAGTTAGCTTTCAACATAATCGTGATTAGGAAAAAAATGCAGTTGATACAGTAACCCCCCCCCCCACACACACACACACACACATTTCTTTGGTTTCACGCTATAATTTGGTGTTAGAAACCTCATAGTTACATTAGCCCCAGGGGTATGGGGGGCCGTTTTGACTTTGATATTTGACTTTTGTCATTTGTGAGGACTGCCAGAAAAAACCTCAAATGCTCATCTGAATGACAATTTTTAGGGCTCAGTCAGGCACACACAGTGTATGTGTTTGTGAGTTCCTGTAGTAATTTAATATTCTCAAAAGTGTAAAAACGACACCAGTATGGACACACACCTGCTTACGTTATCAACTTTTCACTGTTTGTTTTAATGGTGAAAGAATCTTGGTGCACCTGTCTGTGGTGTAACTTCCACCTGTTGGACACGGAACTGGTGCCTCTGCACGGTTAAATGACGCATAGCTAATAATAAGCCAGTTGTGATGAGTCAGCAGTTTTGATTTTTCCTGACATGTCCCAGTTCCTATCAGGTTTCGGAAAGGGCTTTTGAACAGAGTCATAATAAAACACACACGTGATCACCCCAGTGTTGTGGAACGCATTGTGCTTTTGTTACGCGTGTCTGGACTGGGGATCTGTCGAAACTTGCCCGTGTGTTCTCTCTTTTTACCTGCGTGGGCAGAAGCAGTTTCTGGGTTGGACCTGACACGGTTCATATATCTTGGTTGGTGGTCACCTGACATTTAAGCTCACGTAATTAGTTCAATTTGTGTGCGTTAATAATGTCCTTAAAAGGTCACTCTCTAAGCATTGGCCATATTGTTAGGTTGGCCTCTGAGGTCAAGAGTTCTGCCTGGGTGGGTAAGATACCTCAGCCCCTCACCCCCCAGTGCAGCAGTTCTATGAACTGATGAACCGGAATTGGTAGTTAATGTTCCCCTCCAACCTGTGATGAAGGTGCTGTACGTGACTCAGAGGAACCATGTGCTTGCCCTTGCCCTTCCCTTTGTAATAATGTGTTTGGAGGTTCAGTGAGGTTTTTTTCTTGAGTTGTTTCTCACACACACACACACATTTGTATATGTGTGTGTGCGTGCGTGTGTGTGAGTGAATATATGTATACATATACATTCATATACATATATATATATATATATATATATAACTGTATGCCCCATCATTCTCTGATGCGTATTTTCAGAAGTCAACAAAATGTTTTAAATGTAGTGGACCTGTTTTAAAGAAGAGCATGCACTAGGGACATGCAGATTCTCGTGAGCTCCTGAAATTGTGTTTCGGACCTTACAACCTGCAATAAAAAATACCAGAAAGTAGCTTTTAAAAAATAAATGTGTAGTCCAGGGTCACTGCATTGAAACTACAGAAAGGTGGAGTGAATAACATGGTCAAATGTTAACTGAGGCCCCATGGTGGGGGTTTGAATCCGGGTCCTGGCCATGTGTGTGTGGAGTTTGCATGTTCTCCTTGTGGTGGCATGGGTTTCCTCTGGGATCTCCGGTTTCTCCCACAGTCCATAGACATGCACGTCAGGTGAATTGGGGTTTCTAAATTGACCGTAGGTGTGAGTGTCTGAGCGAACGGTGTGCGCGCCATGCAGTGGGCTGGCGCCCTGCCCAGGCTCAGTCCCTGCCTCGTGCTCCCCTAGACCCCGGAATAGGCTCCGGGTACCTGCGACTCTGGTAAGGATTAAGTGGTTTCAGAAAAGAGCACACTTCTGCAGGGTTTAAAACCTTCTTATTTGCTAAATGTATTATATACTCTCTCTCTCTCTCTCTCTCTCTCTCTCTCTCTCTCTCTCTGCACAGTACGATTATGAGTATGATGAGCATGGAGAGAGGGTTGTTCTAGGTAAAGGCACCTTTGGGATCGTCTATGCAGGTCGTGACCTCAGCAATCAGGTCCGTCTGGCCATCAAGGAGATTCCTGAGAGGGACAGCAGGTACACACACACACACACACATTTGACCTAGTTGTTGGTGCCCGAAAGCTATGCATGCATGTGCATGCCCAATGAGTCGGGCTGGAGCGGAGCGGAGGATCCCGGCGATGTTTGGTTGCGCAGCGGGTGTGTGGGCTACCTCCAGAAAACACGCAGAGTCATGAGCTCACTGAAGCGTGAAGACGGCCAACAGTGAGTCGCCTCGGCTGCTTTTCGTCTGCTCTGCAATAACGAAAGCCGCCAGAGTGTGAACGTGACTAATCAGCCCAAGTGAGCTTTACATGTCATCCTGCAGCTTTCCAGAGTTCTCTGCAAATCACTGACCCCATACACACAAACACACACACACACACACACACACACACACACACACACACACACACACCTGTCAAACCACCACAGACTCTATATTCTTTCTGCCACTGTTACATAATTTCTTCCCGTGTGAGGTAATAAAACTGTCTTTCTCATTCTCTGTATCTCTCTCTCTCTCTCTCTTTCTCTCTGTACTTTTTGTTTGATTATTTCTGTCAATCTCTGTCTCTTTTCTCTGTCTCTTTCATTTCTTTCTGTACTCTTTCTCTATCTCTTATACTCCGCTCCTTCTTCTCTCTCTTACACTCTTTTTCATTCCTTGTATCTCTCTCTCCATCCCTTACTATTCACTCTTTTTCTCTCTTGCTCCCTTGCTTCCTCTCTGTCTCTTTCTTTCTCTCTGTTTCTCTCCTCTTCCTTGGTCTCTATATGTCTGTCTGTCTCTCTATCACTCTGTATCTCTCTTTCTCTCTCTCTCTCTCTCTGTATTTCTCTGTCTCTCTCTCTCCCCACCTCTGTCTTGGCATAAGAGTTTGCCAGCTGGTTTGCCCGGGCGAGTGACAGTATTGGTGTGAAGGAGGGTAGCATAGCAACAGCTGCACACTTGTGTCCTCCTTTCTGCCTGCTTGTGATGGTGATGAGGGGGTTCTTCACAGTGCTGTTTGTCTAAAGACTCCCACAGACAGCAGTCTGTGCTGCAGGAACCCTCTCAGCTCCCCCAACGCTCAGCCCAGAAAACCACTAAACCATGTATACGTGCTGTGTGTCATCTATAGGTAATCTGCAATAAACTGTGCTTAACGTGTTCCACAAAAGTGAGCTTGCACGGATATTTTGACTAATAAGAATATCATACACACATTGACTGTCATTTGGGGCACCCAGATTTTGAAAAGGTTGAGTCAATATTAGTGACAATGCTTCCTTGTTGAATAATGGCCCTCCCATTTTATCCTCTTGTGTTTCTAAACCACCTTAGGGTCAAATAGGTTCTAACATTAATAAATAATAATCCTTTATTACATGTGGGTTATGTGGCAAGTATAAAGTATCATGATAGTTGCTGTAAGCAGTATAAACAGTTGCTTAGAATCACTGAGCTACAAGAATGTAGCAACATTATTCTTGTTTTTCTTATTATTGTTCATTTTTAAATTCTGTTTCTTACAATTATTTTTGGTTTTGTATACCTGATTCTGGTGGGTGCCCTAAGTAAGATGTTGTTTAGAGCCCCCAAATGTTCAGAAACTTCCCCTGTGCTACTTATGACATATTCATGACATACAATATGTATAACTAATTTTTCATTGGTGCTACTTATGACATAGTCATGACATACAGTATGTATAACTAATTTTTCTTAGGTTTGACAGTTTATCACAGGTAAAACAGCCCCAGTAAAGTCACATTAAAAATACTGTAAAACAGAACAAACTTTCTTCAACATTACTACACTAGATCCAGTTAAACAAGACTAATGGTGCGCTCTGTGTCACATGCAATTACTCAGAAAACCACAGTGGGACGGATTCATGGCTACATAAAGTATTACCATGTTTTCCTCATGATGTTCATTTATCACTCTTTAGGCAAAACCTGCTCATCAGTCAGATTTTGATGACTTTGATGAGTGTTGAAGTTACGTGTACTCGCATGTACTTTTGCACGTATTTTTCTCAATCCATTGAAATAAACTCTGCAAGAAGGTTCAAATTTCAAAAGGCAAGAAGTACCCAAACTTCTGAGTGTCGTAAAGTGGCCTCCTCCCTGTGTGTCTGTAGGTACTCCCAGCCCCTGCATGAGGAGATAGCCCTGCACAAGCACCTGAAACATAAAAACATTGTGCAATATCTGGGCTCTATCAGTGAGAACGGCTTTATCAAGATCTTTATGGAGCAGGTGCCTGGAGGTGAGAAACTGAGATGGGAATTTGGGTGTGCCTGTTTTCCAACTTGATGGCTTTCTTTGGCTTACATGATTGTGTGTGCGTGTGTGCGTGTGTGCGTGTGTGCGTGTGTGCGTGTGTGCGTGTGTGCGTGTGTGTGTGTGATTATTTCTACAGGCAGTCTTTCAGCACTGCTGAGATCCAAATGGGGCCCGCTGAAAAACAATGAGCCGACTATTGGATTCTACACAAAACAGATCCTAGAGGGGCTCAAGTATCTGCATGATAACCAGATTGCTCACAGAGACATCAAGGTAAAAACGAATTTGTAATACTTTACTTGAACCCAGCTACATAACACTGACATAATCGTACCATAAACATGTCACATAAGAGGTCTTATGCTGTTATGACACATAATTTCCATAAATGCAACAGTCATGTTACCATTGCTGATAATGTACCAGAGTGTACCACAGTGATAATGTCTGATGTCATGACCTCAAATTAGCAGATGACCTGAACCGTTATGGCATCATCCATCATGCTTGCCTCAAACCACATGTACCACTGTGCCATACAGTGTCAGATGCCACATAAGCAAGCCTATTTCAGATTATTTAACTGCTCAAGCGAGTGTGTAATAATTTAGCAGTGCAACTCCAGAACAAAACTAAAAAACACCTAACATACCTTGACTGAGCATCTACATTTGGAATAAGGGTAAAATTGTCAATTTGGTAATTGGCTTTCAGGTCTGTGCCTCAAATAAAGGGTCAGATTCATCTTCTGTAGTCTATTGGCTGAAATATGATCTTGTTGAGTTGTTTAATTAAGTATAGATGTAAACACAAAAGTGGAAAGTCAGTTGACTATAGAACATATTGTCTTGGAGAATTACCAAACTGCATGTTTGGTTTCCCTGCTTAACCCGATGAGGGTTTTATGATAACTGGTGTATTTTGAGCAAGAGAAACTGCTTGTTTGTGCTCTCTCAAGAATCAAGGGTCAAGAAGAACGTTGTAATCGACCATACGGGCCCAGAGTTCCTGATTTTACAAGACAAAGAGCATTTAAGCACAGTTAACACATTTTAAGACAATCAAGCAAACAAGGACAGTAAATAAAGCATTGTATTTGGAAACCAAATGTGCAAGATGCACCTTTTAAGACCAAAACTGACCAAAATTGTCCAGAAACATTTTGAAACTCAACTCCAAATGAGCTCTGAATGTGGGGAAACTTTCAGCTGCATGCAAATGACAAAAATCAAGTGTTGCAACCCGTTAAACCGTGTTACATAATGACTTATTTATAGGTACAGCTCAGCAGCAGCAAGAATACCTTGCAACATAGCCATCATTTTCAGTTGAACGCTATGTTTTGTAAGTCTTTATCCTGGAGGGAGTGGAATTCTGTAGCATGGCTTTAGTTATTATCTTAAGTGTGCTAGCTATTAATGCTATACAGAATGTCATTAAGGTCTCATTCATGCCTCATTTCTCTATAAGCATGGAGGTAGAGCCAACGTTAATCTGTTTTTGCTCTCATCATGTCTTTATGGACATCTGCTGGTGTGTGGTCTGTGGAATAAAAATAAAAAAACAACCTCAGCTAACCTCAGCCTGCCACTGTGGTTTTGAAAAGAGCCATGACACACTTTTTCAGTGACTACACTGTCATTTGAATGTATCTATATAAAACTGTTCCTTCGCATGGAGCCCTTTTATCTTGCTTTGCCTTGTCTCTGGTCATGTTTTAGGGTCCTAACGTGCTGTCAGGCTCAGAAATGATGATAAAATGACTCATCCTCTTTATCTGCCCCCCCGCCCCTTTCCCCCACTCCCTCCACGCACACACAGGGAGACAACGTGCTGATAAACACCTACAGTGGCGTTCTGAAGATCTCTGATTTTGGCACATCGAAGCGTCTGGCTGGAATTAACCCCTGCACCGAGACCTTCACGGGTACCTACGACTTCTCTATACAGCTGTGTTAAAGTTGCAAGCATCTAGTTCAGCATTCATCGCTGTTTCTTGTACTGCAGTAATTTAGAAACTTCTCACAACGGAGATGATTGTGTACCATTTAGTGCAGTTTTGTGAAATATAGTAATCTGCTGGACCATCTAAGAATATTGCCCTGACAATTCACACTGAGGTTGTAAGGAGTGTTTCAGCCCAAACTGGAATTAAGCTTGAAACAAATAAGAAAATATGCCGTTTACATATAAAGTGGCCTCATATAGTCACCTGTGAACACACCACAGCACAGAGTGGGAAATTCATTCTCTGCGTTTAACCCATTCACCAAGTGAAGCAGGGGGCTGCCACCAATGAGGTGCGCCCAGGGAGCAATGTGTTGGGACGGTACCTTACTCATGGGTACCTCAGTGATGACACCAGCAGTGTTGGGATTCTAACCCACAAGCTTCTGATCGCAGGGGTGACTCTCTAACCACAAGGCCACCAGCTGCCCCGCAAAACCACTATAAGGAGACCCCAGGGAAAGTTAAACATTAAAATCAAAAAAGGAAAATGTAGGACATGGGCCCTTTAAGATTCTGCCACAATTCAAATGTTTTGCCATTAATTGTTATTTTTGACATAAAATGCTTTTTTGTGAGGAATTATGGAGGTGATCATTTAAGCTGAATAACCCAATATTTCATTAGTTGTTTTATCCAAAAAAGCCTTTGCCATTATTGTGAGACTATTTTGCGAAGGGACTCCCATGTCCATCAGAGCCTGAACCCATCCTGAAGGCAGTCTAGTCTGAGTCAAATGGGGTCCAGAACTCTTGGGCCTGGGAAAACTCCACAACCTCACCTTTGACACTGATCTGAGTTTTTTTTTTTGTTGGCATCATTACTAGTAAATAAACAACTTAATCTAAACATATTCAGAAACACAAACAAATGGTTCTTCATGGTACTCTATGTCCTTTGGCTCAAATGTTTTTGACCCTTGAGACAGCCCTGATCAAGACGGAGCCGGTTTGTAAAAGATCATTTATTCCCCTGAGATTGGATTCCCCTAGTTGTACAGAAGAAGGAAGCTGCAAGGCAGCATGGATTTCAGCTGGATTCTCCAGAGGTCCTTTTAACTTTAATGCACAAACATTGCATTAGCTGTTTGAATTAATTCGTCACACATTAGAAAGGAAGTCTGTCAGTACTTCTCACACTATCTTGGAAATCCATGTTAAAAAATGATCCAGATTCATTATGACATTTTGTGTTTGACTAAAAAATGGTGCATGACTTTTTCCCCCTCATAGGCACATTACAGTACATGGCTCCGGAGATCATAGACAAAGGCCCTCGTGGATATGGTAAGCCAGCGGATATCTGGTCACTGGGCTGCACCATTATAGAGATGGCTACGGGCAAACCACCGTTTTATGAGCTGGGAGAACCACAGGCTGCCATGTTTAAGGTCAGAGAACTTCATAAGCTTCATAACACTCTACTCTAAAGGCTAAAACACTTCACTGAAGGACATAGTTCATGAGGCTACATGAGCCTCTCATAACAACTGACATAAACCTGTGCAGACCTTTATGAAGCCTCATTCCAACAGGTGGAATGTCTTATTGTAAAGTGGCACCATGACACCTATGAACGTCTTTAAATGCCTTTGAAGTTTGTAATTTACACCACAACTGACGCAAATTATAGATGTATAGTTTAACAAAATAAAATGTTCTTACTCTGGTGTGTTCTAAGGAAAAAACTTCATTCTCTTTGCTTATAAAAGTCCATTATAATGAGAAATAATTGATTCTTTACATACTTCAGTTTTATTCATCAAGCCTTCAGTAGTATGGTTGGTATGAATAGAGGTCAAATAAATGAACTCCGTTAGCTGTAAACTGTTACTAAATGATTCATTGAAAATGTAAAACGTAGTATAGGCATATGACTATTTTCGATATCCATACAAAAGAAAAGCCGCAGCTAGTCCTTTTGCATCACTCTTTGTCTGAATCAGACACAACCCACAGAGTTTCAATGAACATGGAAAATATCTAAGATTCCTATTTATACTTTCCATGTAGTTCATACAGACAGGAATGCCGAGAATCCAAATAAACACTCTTGTGACATGTTCTACTGACGTGGGAAAGCTTGCCCTCTGCTGGCATTACTGACTAGAGGTTCTGGCTGAACACCAGCTACAGGGTCTTTATTGATTCTTTCCCTCATTCTCAGACTAAACTCCCTCATTCCTTAGCTGTGTAAGAAGCTGTGTTTTTTAAATTATATATCTGTACACTTTCTATATGTTTATGTAAAGTTGGGGGAACACAAGCCTAATAATATCATTACGGGTAATGATGCTACATTGTTGTCTGTATATGACAATAAAACTTGAAACTTGAAACTTGAAATTCAAGGAATGACGTCCTTAGTTATTCTCTCAGCTACTGAGGCTTGGCCTTTTACATCATATACTCCATATCTCATAAACCTCCGTTGGCAATGAGAGAGTGTATTATGGCTTGTTCATAACTATTTTAAAATGTATTGTGTCAGAGCTGGCTCTGTTAAGTAAATACTAGTGATGAAAATCAACTGGGCATTTTTGTCTATAGTTTAGACTATAGATTATAATAGGATATATGCCTAAAAAATAGTATTTACAGCATTTCTAGTTTAGAAAGCTATTGGTATGTTCTTCCACTTTTAGTACTTTTTCATGACAAAAGAAGAAGAAAACTTTTGGGATTCCATTTAAAATCCAAGTGCAAGTAAAAGTAACCATGTCAATTCGAACTCTCCCTGTCATCAGCTGACATGCCTCACAGCTTCAGAAACAGCTCAGATCAGATCTCACTTGGGTTAAATGTAAAGAAAGTTTGTAAACTGAAAGAGACGACACTTGGTGATTATTTTTCATCTGCTCTGAAATATGAAAGTGCAAATCATGTGGTGTGTGATTATCCCTGCTTTGCCAGGTGATTCAGAAACTAAAAAGGGTGTAAGTTTTATACAAGTCATCATATGTACAGTGATATTTGTATGTAATTTTTAGATAAGATTTCAATTTTTACTTTCTGCTTGCAGTTTGGTGAGTTTTAGCTATCGTTTTAGTCTCTGGAAAGGAAGAGTGGACTTTTCATTTAGTTTCAGTTTAGTTCTTTGGTACTATGGTAAAAATATTGTCAGAAAATGAACGAAATTCTGTATTTTTTTATTTTGCTAAATTAGCTCAAATGGGCAGCTCAAAGACATCGCTATCCTGAGGGAATTTAAGGCCTGACATCCAGAAATGAATACTAAACTGTTTTTGTAGGTGGGCATGTTTAAGATCCATCCAGAGATTCCGGACTCCATGTCAGCTGAGGCGAAGGCGTTTATTTTGCGCTGCTTCGAGCCGGACCCGGACCTCCGCGCGACAGCCAACGAGCTGCTCACCCACGAGTTCCTCACTGTCACTTCCCGCAAGAAAAAAGCCAAGGGCAACAGCTTCACAGGTCTGTTTGGGCATTGCGTTTATGTACTTGTGTTCCAATTCAACAAAGCTCTTCAAAAAGTGCCAGTAATCAGGTTATATGCTTCTGTTTTAATGTTATTAATAATTCATTTAATAAGAATAATATTGCTGCTGTCATAAAAGAACTTCTATCTCTGAGACTGAAGCCTTCCTATACTAACTTTTATTAATGTAACTTTACAAAATGTCAAGGAGAGGCAATATTTTCAGTTAGAGTTAATAAAAACTGTAGAAATAGGGTTTGTTTTTCTTATGAAGATAACCTTCATGCCTCAGACATGTTAATATCAGTAATATTATATTTGTCACATTTTTAATTTGATTTTTTCCTCTTTTCTTCTAGCTTTGTCTCCAGGTAACGGTGAGTCTGCTTACTTTTGCAGCCATTGTACTTTAACACAGCGATAAACTCTTAGGTCTTCAGTTCAGGCCACAAATATCAAATCATGGTCAAGAAATGAAGCAAAAGCACAGCTCTATGATAATGCATCCATGTTGCACTCTAGTGGTATGTTTGGCCCAATATAATACTATCACACTCAAACCTTTTTTGGCCATTCTAGGTTAAACACATGCATCTGAAGCATGAAACAGATACTTTAACATACAGTTTTATTTTTTTTCTTACATTTCTACAGCGACTCTTTCTGTAAAGTGTGCTGGCGTAGAGCTGCTTCTGTTTACCATCTGACTCGTTAGGCTGCTGCTGGTTGATTCCTCTGTCACTTCCTAATCACATTAATGCTTAATCTGACACATAAGGACTTTAATCCAGCTCCTGAATGCTTAACCCTTGGAGCTTACACCAGTATATCTAACAAGAAAAAATTCATTAGGTATACAAAAGCTTCGATCTCCAAGCAAATACAAATAAACTAAAAAATGTAGACCTTCTCTAAAGGGCCTAAAGGTTCCTTTCTGCAGGTTTCTTTCTGACCCCCATTATCACATATTTTAGCACAGAATGACATTGCACTGGAGTGGATTTGCAGTGTGCGTTATAGTTCTGTCCGTTATTGATTTGTATAAAAAATGCATAAGGGTCATATGTGCAGTAGAGTGAAAGTGTCCCTGTTTCTGTGTGCTAGAATACCTCCGCAGCATCTCTCTTCCCGTCCCCGTGGTGGTGGAGGACACGAGCAGCAGTAGCGAGTATGGCTCCGTCTCCCCTGACAACGAGCTGAACACCAACCCCTTCCTCTTCAAGCCCAGCACCAAGTGCTACAGTGAGAGAGAAGTCAAAGGCCATCGCTCCTTATTCCTCAGGTATCCAGACAAAGAGAGCAAGGGAGAGGAAACGTGTGTGAAGGAGTGGAGAGGAAGAAATCCCTGCAGTAATTATGGTGTTATGACACACCGTCATGCTGGGATAACACTTTCCTTAAACCCCGGTGCATAACTTTAACATAAGCATGCGATTAACATGTGATATATACTGTCAGAACTCATGACAGATTGTCTTCATTAACAGTTCATGGTAATTATTATGACAGGTGTCATTATAGTTTGTCACATGCTTATTTAAGGGCATTACATCAAAATTGTATCTGTCAGGACTTTTACCAGATATGACAACATGATGCTGCTATGTGCAATAGTCTCACCATGGGAATATCACACCTTATGTCGATATAGTACTGATCTCTATTACCTGCAGTAACAGACTCCTAACCACCATTTGTGTTATTAATAATTCACTTAACTCACTTAAGTTACTTATCTATAATATTTATACCCAGCATGTTTTCTTTTATTGGAGTTTTTATTGGATTTATGTAGATTTTCTATCTTCTATATTGTTCTTGTCTCTGTGTCTGTGCAGTCATAAGCAATTTCATCCAGGATTAATGATGTTTTCTGATTCTGATTGTGATATTAATGGACATAATCTGTTATGACAACTCCTGAGAGTATATGACATCTGCCATGACATGTTTATGGCATGACTATGTCAATGTAGCATGGTTTAAAGTAAAGCAAATTTAATAATAAACAAATGAATCTGCGCACATATGTTAGTCATACCTGCAGGATCTAGTCATTATTTATTATTAATCACTGAAGAAAATTTTAGTACAGGTATCAAAAGTTAAAAGAATTTGACCAATGTGATATTAACGTTAACACGTACCTAAAATTAGTTTAGTGAAATATAGTACCATTTACTAAAAGTGGGTAGTTCTAAAGCAACAGGACATTATGGAGAAGAAAAACTGCCAAAAGGACTTATTTTCTGTGAAGATGTCTGAAAATGTCTGGCAAAGAAATGCTGCAGTTAGTCTGGCAATATTTTGTCAGAGTACTGCGAATATTAATAGCCCTTTGTCTTCCAATTAAAGAATGAGGATGTAACCGTCATAAAAATATCGTACAGACCACTGGTTAATGAGTGAATCACTCTGTTTTTCACAGTATTCCAGTGGAGCAGTTTGAGGACCACAGTGCCCCACCATCTCCGGAGGAGAAGGATGCTGGGTTCTTCATGCTGAGGAAGGACAGTGAGCGAAGAGCCACTCTGCACCGCATCCTCACTGAGGACAAAGAAAAGATAGTTATCAACCTGCAGGAGGCGCTCACACAGGCCAGTATATGCGCAAAATGTTTGCCTCATGACTATCTCAAACTTCACCATAGTTTGATAATTATTTTGGTTTTTATTCTGAATTAGTTGCTGACAATTAAGGCTTTTAAGGTTGTAGTGTAAAATTCTGAAGGAATACTCATGGACTTTTTAAAGTTGTTTTGAAAATAACCTGAAATATTTTGCCATTCTCAGCCACTGTGTCACAAAGCCTTTATATTCGATTCGAATGTGCAAATGTATCTGGTTACAATGGACTAAAGACCAAAGTCCATGGAGGTTAATTGTAGCGACAGGTCTTACTCCTAATGAAGCTCTAAGTACAGCTCTAGATCCCTTGTCTGAAATGTTTATCCAAGGACCTCTAGTTACATTATAATTATGTCTGCATAATTATGTCAGCACTTACAATCTTTTTAAAAAGGATGTAATTTATTTAAATGCATGAATGGTTCATTGAGAGTAGCTATATTGAGGGTGGTTCATCCTCACTTACAATTTAACCAAGCATTAGAAATGAATAGCGAGGGATTGAGACATTATAAACATTTAAATGCAAAGATAAAGTATATTAATATTCAAAGTGTGAATAACTCAATCTTCTGTTTTTGTCTGTGTTAAAGTCAAAACAAGGTGTAGCTTTGCATTTGCATTTGGATATTAACTCCTTTCTCTTTCCCTCTTCGTTTTCCCTTTTCTCTCTCTCTCTCCAGGGCTCTGAGGAGACTAAGCTAAAGCACGAGCACATTTCCGTTTTGGTGGCCAGCTTGGGGGAGTTTGTGCGCATGGCGGACAGAAAGATCATTGCTAACACTCTTTCCCAGCTCAAACTGGAGCTGGACTTCGACAGTACTGCAATCAGCCAACTACAGGTGGCGCTGTTTGGCTTCCAGGATGCGGTGAGTGGGTGTTTGGCCTCTGTCTAGAGCTACTCCACTGGTATTAACACTCAAATGAAATGTGGGATGAAGGGAGATTAAGTGCTTAATGCCTGACTGCAGTAGACTGTTTGGTCCAGACTTTCCTGTGGAAATGAAAACTATTGGAACCAACAGTAGCGAGGCTCCCCCAACTATGACTAATACATAAACATCAGAGAAGATTGAATCATAGAACTTAAATTTGGCACTGTAAATACGGGAGATACGTATTGAGAACATTTGTATTACACATTTTTAGCATTGCAATCTACAATTTAATCATCTAGCATAAAGAGACTGCACACACTGGTTTAACTGGTGCATCTTACTTATACTGTAAACCTGTAATTGTGGACTTGGCAGTCTACCCTCTTGGAACGGTCTTTACAGATTTTGAAGCAAGGCCTGGATTTATTTTTTGTCAGCCTTTCAGCCTTTTTTGTTCTCTTGTTGGGTCTGTTTTGCTCCTCAGCTCTTCGTTGTTCTGCTTTACTGAGCAAAACAAAATAGTTGGCAAGAAATGTCAGTGCACTGACAGTAGTTACGCTTCCCATTGAACAATACATCACTTCATTAAACAAAAATGCAGACAGCGGAGACTGCTATGCAGAGCAGAAGGCTGTACACAACCTTCAACAAGTCAAAAATATGGGAGAGCATCATCTAAAAAGACATTTTCCAAACATAAGGCAAAATCAAACATCCCATAACACCATCATAGAACCATCAAAAATGGTATCAAAAAGGTACCTGGTGATCATAGGTTTTATGATACTTGTCATGACACCTTATGTCATATAGTTTATTGTCATGACATCAAACATCATGAAAATGAACCATGATGCTAACATTTGTTTTGACTTTATATAATATAGTTTACTTTGACTTTATATTGTATTTTATATCACTCTTGTTGCTGTGTGTCTGTGCAGTTGTAGCATAAGCAATTTCCTCCGGTGTCAATAATGGTTTCTTATTCTGAGTCTGATGTCTTACTTGACATAATCTGTCATGACAGTATGACAGGTTATGGCAGGTTATACCAAATACCAGATATCTGTCTTTGGATTTCTGCTTCCAGTCCACCCAAAAACAGTGTTTTAGATACCTGGAAATGAAGATTGTGAGTCCCAAGAGTCTGAAAACTGGATTATTTTGCAGATATGATTTAGAGGATGAGGTAGATGTATTATAAATGGGGAGGCACTTTATTTAAAATCTAGAGATCATGCTTGTGTTTTAGTTTTTTGGAATAAAACATTCATAATGTTAAAACATTTAATGTTACTGACAAACTGATAACTGCACTAGGTTACTCAAAGTCATGAAGCACTGATTAGCACTCACTTATATAGAAAGAAACCCAAGAAGAACAGAATGCCTTTTGGAGGAGGACAGCCCTAGAGACTGAAATCCAGTCT
>JBBJLS010127877.1:0-17061 GCA_037577275.1 Bryconaethiops microstoma | reverse complement strand
TGTGTTTTATTTGTTTATTTTTATGTTTTTTTAAAAATAGGGGGTGAATGTACACAGGGGAATGTACACACAAAGGATCCTCTCTCTCTCTCTCTCTCTCTCTCTCTCTCTCTCTCTCTCTCTCTCTCTCAGGCTCTCGTGTTTCTGGGACGGGCGGATGAAGGCGGGCTCTGTTGGAGGAAGAATGTGCCTGAGGGTCTCCCTCACTCCTGCATACTTTAAGATGGACCCCTGGCTGTGTGTGTGTGTGTTGCTGGGTCTTCAGCTCTGCTGCTGTCTCGCGTACGACGGTAAGAAAGCCTGTCTGTCTTTACTTTTGCGTGTGTGCGTTTAACCCCCTCCTCTTGCGGACCCACCAGTGTCTAAGAGTTGTGGGGTGTTCTTGAAAAGTCTGAGCTGGAGCTGGAAGCTGGAAGTGCGAGGGGGACGAGTGCTGGAAGGGGCTTCAGGCTGATACAGTTAATGAGTGTGTATACGTGGACGGGTTTTAGGGCTTGGGCAAGGCGGTTTTGGGGGGAAATGGGGGGCGGGTATTCCACTGCACCCCGGTTCAACTGCACACTAATATTAGGACCTGGAAAAAAGGACACTGTCCCCATTCATCCAGCCAGTCAGAGGTGCTGGGCTGCGGCGTGTTCTGTGAATAATCTCTCTGTCCACTGAGGGATGAGCTGTTCAGGTCACTACATCACAGTCCAGCACAGAGCACCCATATGTAGATCAGAGGTAGGAATAAACTGCTTACATTCACTATATATAATAATACATGCACTGTATATATATGTGTGCATGCATTACAGTGAATGTAGCCATATTCATATATATATATATACATTTAGACTGTTTAGACTGAGAACTATACAGAATCATGAACATGAATCATCTGTTAATGTTATTAAATAGGAGTGTTTAATGCAAAACCCATTTTTTACATTACCACCATTAGTGAGAGAAAAGGCATTTCATTTTAAGATCTTAAACTGGCGTCAGGCTGAGATTAAAGTAAGACTCTTTCTCAAGAGCTGAATTTAAGAAGTGTGAGAGAGAAAATGGTCCGTTTAACATCAATATGGGATTTGGACCATTATCTCTCTCACACTTCTTAAATTCAGCTCCTGAGGAAGAGCCTTCCTCTAATCTCAGCCTGATCCCAGTTGGAATGCTCTTTGTTTTCTCTCACTGCCCTGATCTTTATCATCAGATATGATGATGAACCATAAGATCCAGAAGAAAATTCGGTTGGCTTATAAACGAGCCTGAAACTTGTCTAACCCTAACTACCACGGTTTTGAGATCCATGAGATGTTGAGATGATTTATTTTTGCTCCTTATTTCTCCTAAGATGTATGGTAGGAGAATCAAGTCTGACTTCTGTAATCTCCAAATAAGAAGACGACTGATTTCTGATGAGTCAAAGAAAAGTCCTCCTCTGAGTCAGCACCTGGACTGATCTGCTGTTGCTCACACCTCTTGCTTTCAGGCTTTAGCTCATTATCTCAGACTAAAGGAATCCCAAAAGAGAGAATAGCTCCTAACAAAATGCAGTTCCTATTCTGAATCACACTAGATGTGCGAGAATCCGTACCAGATGAGTTTGGAACCTAATCTTTGTTTTGCTCAAGTTGTTTTTTACTTTACTCTAAAACCTCCTGATGTCAAGAGACAAAGAAAGCCATGTGTTGGGCTCGGGAGAGGAAGACTTGGAAAGTATTTGCATGTTTATACTTTGGACTTTGTTGTGTTTATGTGGAATACAAAGCGCTTCTCTCAAGTCTGTGCTTGGTGCGCAAAATGATTAGCTTTAATCCACAGAAAATCTCATGGTGCATTATGGGATTTGGTCAGATTTACTCATTTGAACGGGCACTTCCAATATTCTGTGAAGTGTTGACCAGAAAATGCTTCTGTTAATGCGTGAGACTCCTAAATGGTCATACATATGAAGGTCAAGACAGCGAGTGATGTCAAAGGATATACCCTATATGGACAAAAGTATTGGGACACCTGACCATTCCAGCAACAGGGACTTTGATGACGTTGCATTTAAATACATAGACTTTAATATGGAAATGTTCCCCCCTTTTCAGCTATTAAGAGGTGTGTCCTGGTACTTTTTTCCTTATAGAGCAGTTTAATATTACACTATGCATGTTGAGGCACCTTTAGGCACAAATTAATTCCAGTAACTCAAGAGATGTGTGAGTGTGATGTGTATCCAAGAGTGTGTGTTTGTGTGTATGTGTGTGTGTGTGTGTGTGTGTGTGTGTGTGTGTGTGTGCTATAAGCCAAATCCCACATGATGGATCTCTCACAGGTCGCAACATGAACACCTGTTCCTATTCAGATTTACATTGGCAGAAACAACCCAGCCTTCCAAGTCCTGGCCTTGAGAGCGGAAGACATTGGTATTATTATTGCAGATGTTGTTGCGATACGAATAACTCTATTGTGTCTACTGTGTTTTCCTGCACTGTCAACCATTCACAAAGATCTGACGTCTATGATGCTTTAGTTACAGCTGGCCGCAGTACAGCTACAGCGTCAGGGCTGCTGTATACGGTATTTTATCATTTATGTATACAGTATTTTATTATTTATGGTTACAATTTTTGAAACGTGGCAACAGTAAAGTGTTTGTGCTTCATAGGCTTGTATTTGTAAGCTATACTGCACTGGACTTGGACGAAACCTTAGTGTCCCCCTGTTCCAAAGTGAGTGCAGTAGAGAAACACACTACAGATCCAGCAAAGCCTGCTGTAAGTGGAAAACTCCTCTGTGTGTATGTGTGTGTATGACACAGAGAGAGAGCGAGAGAGTTACACAACATTCTGCTGAGCTCAACAGAATGGAACAGGAAAACTTATCTGCCAAGAGGGCCATGGAACACACACTCCAGCATGCACACGCTGCCAGTGGGGAATCGTCTTTTATAACCCACATATGGAAATTTACATTTGGATTGGTGGGAAAAAAAACCAGAAAAAAAACAATTATCAACATCCTTTTAATTCAGTTCTGGTCAGTGAAATCAGTCAAACCACAAACAACAGGGACCTTCAGGAGGCAGGCTTTCATTTCAGTCCACAACATAATGGTGGTAATCTTAAAAAAAATGGGTTTGCATTAAACATTGCTATTTAATGACATGAGCAGATGATTCATCTTCATGATCCCATCTAGTTCTTAGTCTGAACACTATAAAAACAAAACACTTCAAGGCCTTTATGGAGAAGCCACAATAAAAAAGAAGCCAGGAATAAATGGATAGATTAATCACATCATTCGATAGAACAAATTCTTTGATCATAAGGTCCTTCATTTTCCTTGCCTGTGAGATTTGATTGCATCAGTGCAGGGGATGATATTGCCTAGTATTATCCCTCTCAGTTATGTAACCAGCTTTCAGGTAGACTTCATTCTTTCAGGCAGACCATCATTCTTAATTCGGAGGTACACTTATATGGACAAAAGTATTGGGACCATTACACCAACAGGGACTGTAATGACATTGCCTTCAAATACATACAGACTTTAATTTGGAGTTGGTTCCCCTTTGGAGCTATAAAAGCTTCCACTCTTCTTGGAAGGCTTTCCACAAGATTTTGGAGTTTCTGTGGAAATTTGTGTCCATTCATTCTGTAGAGCATTAATGAGGTCAGACACTGATGTTGGACGAAAAGGCCCGGCTCACAATCTCCGCTCCAGTTCATCTCAAAGGTGTTGAATGGGGTTCTGTTCGGGCCAGTCAAGTTTTTCCACATTGAATTAATCCAATCATGTCTTTATGGACCTTGCTTTGTGCACTGAGAAAAACAGGTTTGTCCCAATACTTTTGTCCATATATTGTATGTCATGATAAGAAGCAAAAAAGCATTATGATTTCATATTAATTTTTTTTCTAAATGAATGAAAGTATATAATTTTAGATAACGGGGGCAAAATAGAGAAACATGATAGAGTACGTATGTGGGTGAGAAAGACATGAAGAGATACAGAAGTTTATGCAGAGGTGCAGAGAATATTATAGACTCCACTTCTGAGTGAAATCACTGGTCTAAAGCATCCCTCTTTCTCTCTTACTCCCATCATAGAGTGTGTGCAGATAATCTCATGTAAGGAAAAATACTGGTTTTGATGCAGGATCACTTGTTTTCATCCTGCAGTAAGAATGCACCTCTGAAATAGACTGAATAGACCACAGAAACCTGTTTCTGTTGGAGGTCTTTCATGTTTATCTGAAATTGTACACATGAAAGAGACAATTACATGTTGACAGTAATGGAGAACTTTCCTTCGACGTGTGCATTTTTTTTTCTCACAGAGGTTTGGAAGTGCCAGCAAGGCTTCCAAAATGAACCATGCACACTCCTCCATGTCTGTTCATATTAATGGCCTTGCAGTCCTGAAAGCAATGATATAATACTGCACCATAATTTAGTGATTTTAGAGTATTATTATTGGAAAAGTTCTGTTTATCAGATCCACTCTTGCAAGAACTTCAGCACATCAGAACTTCAGTGAGTTTCCAGCACTATTGACTGCAGTCCCCGTCCCAGAAGAACGGTAGACAAACCTGTCTATTAGCCATAGCATACATATAAATACACCATATGGACAAAAGTATTAGGACACTTGACATTACACCAACAGGGACTTTAATGACATTTCATTCAAACACATTAATATGGAGTTGGTCCCCCTTTGCAGCTATAACAGCTTCCACTCTTCTTGGAAGATTTTCCACAAGCGTTTCTGTGGGAATTTGTGCCCATTCATTTTGTAGAGCATTTATGAGGTCAGACACTAATGTTGGACGATAAGGTCTTGCTCATAATCTCTGTTCCAGTTCATCCCAAATGTGTTGGATGGGGTTGAGGTCAGGGCTCTGTGTGGCCAGTCAAGTTCTTCCACACTGAACTCATCCAGCACGTCTTTATTGAGCTGCTTTGTTCACTGGGACACAGTCATGCTGGAATAGAAAAGATTCTTCTCCAAACTGGGTCCACAAAGTTGGAAGTGTTGTCCAGAATGTCTTGTTCAGCTGGAGCATTAAGATTGTCCTTCACTGGAAGTAAGGGGTCTAGCCCAAACCCTGAAAAACAGGTGTGTCCCAATGCTTTCATGTGTATGTAAGTCATGTCTTTTACATTAATGGGTGCTTCAGTGCAACCACAATAAATTCAAAGCAAGGATTTTTTTTCCAGACTGTGGCCCCTTTATTATGTTTTAAATCAGTGTTATGCAAATGCAGGGCAATAATGTTGCCTGTGCTGTACAAATCTAGACATTTTCAGCTCCAAAAAGCCCTCATTTGTGTGTTAAGATGTTGAACGTTGCCTCACCTGTGTAACAGCCCCAGCAGTGTGGTTGTTGTAAGTGGGGTCGCAGTATCTTCTGGATGATCGGCGCAATCGATGCTCGCCAGTGTGTTTGTGCTGATGGGACAGCGTCCCCTGGTCAGCAAGACAAAACAATAACCCAACCAGACAGCAGAGCTGAAGTCCCCACATACAGCCCATCCTAAACCTGTTTACTCTCACGTCTCTTTACGTCAAGATCAATGTAAACTCCTCCACTTCCAGGAAAAAAAGAGCAATGTCCTTTATTTACAGAAAAAAGTCCAATTAAACTCCTCCACTTCCAGAAAACGTATCAAGCTCCTCCACTTCCAGAAAAGAAATCTAAAGATGAAAGTAAATCTGTCCACTTCCAGAAAAAAGATTAAAGCAAATCTGTCAACTTCCAGAAAACAGTAACAGTAAAACAGCACCTACAGACTAAAGGAAATTTTATCTACCCGTGTTCTTATCGACCAGCTTGTCGTGCACTTCTGTCCTTCACTGCTAAGAATTCTCAATCAAGATTGTCAAAAGGTCAAATAGTGCTCAGAAAGATAAACACAGAAGAAAGAAAGCTGTCCATATAGATCGCCCAAGTCCCGTGCAGATGCTAAAAAAAATAAGACCAACTGTGAAAAACGTCCTGGTTCGGGATGGTCCTCCTTCCTTGGTTCAAAGCTCATTTCTTATCTAGAGGTGGTACAGTTCAGAGACTTGGCAGAGGCTGTGCTTTTCACATGCTAATACAGGTACAGCAAAGGTATGTCTTGCACCAATATTTGACTTACTCCCTCCATTTCCTCCAACGCCTCCCTTACCTGTGCCCCACACTGTTGATAACAGCTTTAGTTTCTTGTGTTCACAGTGATTTTTACACCAGTCATTACCTACAGCAACTAGTGTTGTCCACTGTAAAAAATGTAGCAGACCAAAGGTGAATTTGTGATTAAACTGCTACTGTGCTTCACAATTTAATCCAATTATTCATTTGACTTAAATCAAACCAGCTGAACTGCTTCTTACTAAACTTCATGTTTTAAGTTCTTCTTACTACATAAAGTGCATTTTTAGGTAAAAATGATCAAAAAATGTTACTTTCTTTAGTGCCATACAGCAATTTGAGTATTATATTGTATGGTCATTTTAGCTTCTTCTTACCACATGAAGTAAATCTTTTAGGTTCTTCTTATTAAATAAAGTGTATTTTTAGGTAAAAATGAATTGTTACTTATTTTAGTGCTTTACAGCAATCTGAGTATAATCCTTTATGGCCATTTTTAGGTTCTTCTTACTACATAAAGTAAATTGTTTAGTTTCCACCTACTAAATCAAGTGCATTTTTAGGTTACTCATTTTAGAGCCTTACAGTATTACACAGTAGTATTGTGCATGTCATAACCTAAATGAACTGGTATTGAGTCACTGTGCAGTTTTTCTCTCTCTCTCTGATCAGCATGGTGGGAAAGGACACTGTTTTTGGTGCAAAATGTTCCTGCTCTCCCCTCAGCACTCTCACATCAGACACAACACTCTCGCATGTAGGCTTGTGCCTACTGGTGCTGTGTGAGAACTTGTGAGGCTTTGGAGTGTGAAGCGTGCTGTGAAGGTGGGCCTGTACGTGGGAAATGAGTTTACAGTGTGGGTGTGGAGAGAACAAGAGATAAGTATCATGAGCTGTGGGTTAAAAGGGCCACTGCTTTGTACTGAGTACTATTGACAAGCACTCATAATTCAAAAATTATGAGAATTTGACTGAAATTTGACTGAAATTCTGTGTCTCCCTCTGCAGGTCAAGTTTTAAAGTGAAGTGGCCCCTTATAGTCCCTGAAAGTGGATCTCAGGATTTAACCCATTCACCAAGTGTTAAAGGGGGCTGCAGTGTGTGAGGACAGCACCTTGCTCAAGGATACCTCAGTGATGACACGAGCAGTGCTGGGTTTCAAACCCACAATTTTCTGATTGCAGGGGTAACACCCTAACCACTAGACCACCAGCTATGCTTACACATACAAGCACTATTAATGCTGTATTACAATTAATTCCACATTTATTAGTGAAATACAAAAGGATAGTTACAAATGGGCCTACAGGGCAGCTGGTAGCCTAGTGGTTAGGGTGTTTGCCCAGTGATCAGGAAGTTGTGGGTTTGATTCCCAAGACTGCTAGTGGCACCTCTGAGGTACCCTTTAGCGAGATACAGTCCCCAGGTGCCATGTTCCTGGCTGCCCACTGCTTCACTTGGTGAATGGGTTAAATACAGAGGAAGAATCGTGTGCTGTGGTGTGTTCACCTATGACAGGATGGTCACTTTCACAACATTTATACAGTAAACATCATGTTATGTTTTGCCACATTTAACTTGTAGATACATAAAACACATCAGATGTCTAATTTCTATCATCACTGTTCTGAATGAATCTGACAATTTCACATCAAACCATTCTGATTGATTCAAATTCAGATTCAAAAGCTTTATAGTCATAAACATAGTAAAAACAGCCATTACACTATGTCATGAAATTCTTATTGCTACATTACTCCCATCACTTCAGGATGAAAAGTAAGAAATAAGAAATAAGAAATAATCAAAGTCCAGGACTAGAGGTGGAGGGTTGGATTATTGTTCAAGAGCCTAATGGCCTGTGGGTAGAAGCTGTTCGACAGCCTGGATGTACGGGATTTCATACTCCTGTAGTGCCTTCTTGATGGCAGGGGTGTGAACAGACTGTGTTGTGGATGGATATTGTCTTTGATGATGTGGTGGGCCCTCCTGATGACCCTGGCAGTGTAGGTGTCCTGTGAGTGATGGGAAGGCTGCTCCAGAGATCGATTGTGCAGTTTTTATCACACTTTGGAGAGCCCTCCTGTCCTGAGCAGTACAGCTTCCGTACCCACTATAATGGAGCTGGTGATGACAGATTCCACGACGCACCTGTAGAAGCTGCTGAGGATTTTGGTCGACATCCCAAATTTTTTCAGCCTCCTCAGGAAATACAGTCTCTGTTTGGCTTTCTTTGTGATTTGGAGGCAGTTGTGAGACCAGGTGAGGTCTTCGCTGATATAGACTCCAAGGAACTTAAAGGTTTTCACCCTTTCTAACTCTGCCTCTCCAATGAGAATTGGGGTGTGCTGCAACCTCCTCCCCCTCCTGGGGTCAATAATCATCTCCTTGGTCTTTTTCACATTTAAGGAGAGATAATTTCCCTGACACTAGGACACCAGTTCTGCAACCTGTCTTCTGTACGCCATCTCCTCCCCACCAGTGATCAGCAATGTCTGTCGTGTACAGCAGTGGACTCAGCACACAGCCCTGAGGGGGTCCCTGTGCTAACAGTCCTGATGCCTGATGTCTGGTTTCCAACTCTGACTGACTGGGATCTGTCTGTTAGGAAGTTCGGCACTCAGTTACAGGGTGAGGGTGTCAGTCCGAGTGAGAGGAGCTTCTCAGACAACGTGTGTGATATTACTGTGTTAAAGGCTGAGCTATAGCCAATGAACAACATCCTCACGTACGTGTCCTTGCTCTCCAGATGTGTGAGAGCAGTGTGGATGGCAGCGTTGACAGCATCATCTGTGGAGCGATTCTGTCGGTACGCGAATTGTAGAGGGACTGTGGTGGGACAGGGATGAACTTCTTCATGTGGATCATGACTTCATGTGGTGGACTTAAAACAGGCGGGTTCAGAGGACACAGAGAGTGACAGGTTGTAAATGTCCGTGAATACTTCAGCGAGCTCTGTTGAGCAGACCCTGAGTACACGCCCAGGGATGTTATCTGGGCCGGCTGCCTTTCGTGGGTTTGTTTTCCTCAGAGCAGTACACATTTCACCCACCGTCAAAGAAAGCGGTGTGTCCGTTAGGCCCTCCTCAGCCAGGACCTCACTCTGTCGATTTGATGTTGAGGGCTTCGAAACGAGCATAAAACTCATTCAGCTCATCTGGAAGGGTAGATCGGCTGTATATATTCTCGGAGGGCCTCTGCCTGTAGTCCATGATGTGCTTCAGTCCATGCCACAGGCGCTGGGGGTCTGCGTTGTTATAGTATCCCTCCAGCTTCACACTGTACTGTCTCTTGGCCTGTCTGATTGCTTTACGCAGGTTATACCTGGGATTTTTGTAGTTCTCAGCACCGCCTGAGACAGATGCAGTGGAGCGAGCACGTAGCATGGACCGCACTTCACTACTGATCCAGGGTTTGTCATTGGGGGATAGGTTTTAAAGTGTTTTGTGGGGATAATGCTAACTGTACATGTGCTGATGTAGCCTGTTACAGCCGGAGCATATTCCTCCAGATCCACAGTAGAGTGGTCTCTCACAGCAGCAGGTTTAAACACACCTAAAGCAGTCCTTATTTTCGCATGCATGAGTAGAGTGTCCAGGCTACAAATTAACACTGAAAAATACACTAAAGTTCCGGAGGGCGTAGCAAACACGTCAGCCACGATGGGCGCCAAAAGATGTACATGTGCACGATTGAGCATATCATCCAGACATTTTTAAAACTATATGGAATTACCCTTTAAGTGTAAAGTGTCCATGTGTCATATGTGAACACACAACAGCACACAGTGTAAAGAGTGTGAAATTGTTCTCTGTATTTAACCCATTCACCAAGTGAAGCAGAGGGTAGCCAGGAACACAACACCAGGGAGCAGTGTATGGGGAGGGTATTTTGCTCACGGGTACCTCTATGGTGCCACTGGTTGTCTTGGGACAACCTTCTAGTCACACGGACAACTCCTTAACCTCCAGGCCACCGGCTGCCATTAGCTTTAGGCCTGATCCAGTCATTTGGTGCTTGACTTGATCCAAAGACATATGTGACCACTGGAATTGTTTATCCTAACCAGTGTTGCAGGAGACCATCCCAGACCCATGTAAGTTTCAGCATCTTCTATTTGTCCAACATGCATTTCTTTGGACATGCGATGAACACGCAAACTCCACAGAAAGGTCCCTGACCAGGAATCGCACCCAGGTACTACAGCCTGCAGACCCTTTGGCTATCTAGGTTACTAGATTTAAGCTTTGCTGTTGGCAATACAATGTTAAGATCTTTAAACTTAAAGCAAAAGTTCAGTCAAACTGTGTGACATGTCCAAAAACATCTCAAATCTTGAATTTTTAGGCATTTTTGTATGGATGGCAGTGTCACATGGTGTCAGAAACCACACAAGTAAGTCTATTGGAGGTCACGTAACAACTTGACATGGCTTGAACCAAGTGTGTGATTTTGGCCTAAAGTTAGCACAATGCTAACAGCTGACCATAACCTTCCATTAGCTATGTTAGCTTAGCTGCTCTGCAGTACACCAAACATGTCTTGGCTGACTGGCTACATTTATGGTGTGGAGCCAATTGTGGTGGTGTGTTCATATGATAGTTTTGTTTAGAAATATTTTTCATGAAAGACCCCTTTTTGCGCTCAAGGAATACATTACTGACACAAACAATCTCGGACACAATGTTAAAACTCCAGCACTCTTTATTGAGAGACATAAGGGCCTTATAGAATGGGGTAAAGAGCGTAACTGGCAACGCCGCAGGTGTTTCTGCCGTTTCGGGCCATGCGCATGTAGCCGCCCTCTCCCCAGCCTGTGCCCCAGCTGTGGACAGAAGAAAAGGAAACGTTTGTATGCAGGACTGCGAAACCGAGGGCTAACCCAAAGCTGTCAGGCTGAGATGTAATTTGCCCTTAATGTAACTAATTTAACCACTCATTGTTTAGCCTTAATGAGTTGGAGAGAATATTTAGAGAAGAGTAGACACTAAAATGCTCTGTGACACCCCTGATCTAACTTAGAAGAATAAGCTCTCACCTGTTTTTGATGATCCAGTAGTCCTTGCCGCCTTCGGAGCCATAGCCAACCAGGAGCACAGCATGACTGAGATTGTTAGGATTGCAGCTCGGCTCGTCATAGATCCCTACCAGAGCATTTAAAATGACTTGTGAAGAATTGCTTGTGTGAATGTGGAAGAATACACATTCATTCGTGAATGAAACTAAAATAATCCACCCCGTCAGATTCACTCATGAGTGGATGAAAACAGGCATTCATCTTCTACAGACATCCTGTAACAGTAACATTAAATAAAATGTGGCCTGTGAAAAAGTGATCACACCTTTTCAGCTCATACAGTACCATGCAAAAGTCGTAGACACCTGAGAAAATGATATTTAAAACCTGCTTAGCTGAACAGTCTAGGTTTTTAAAAGCTAATATTAAAGTTACAATAATATTGTAACAAATAATATTGATACAGTAAATAGTAATTTTATGTGCGTCTGTGCGTTTGCTTAATCCCTCCTAGAGCTCCCCATATAGAATCACAGTATTACGTTGTAGTTCTCATCAAATACCTTGGATACCTGATTCACCTGTGTTCTTCTAACCAGCTCACAAAACTGTAAGTACTTTTTACAAACAAAACAAATCTTGATATTTTTGTAATGCTTTCTTGTTTGTTTGCATTTATTCTAATGTTAACTTGTGTATTTTCTGTCTGGAAGCCCCTCTACTGCTCACATAAATGGCTTTGCACAGTAGCCTAAGACTTTTGCACTGAACTGTATTTGCCACACACTGAAAGGTTTTAATAAATGAATGTTTGTCAACAGCGTTTCCAGCCTACCTGAGCTATAAAACATAAAGCTTGCATGGTCAGCATCTATAGCAACAGTGATTGGCCCAACAACTGCCAAGGCGTCAGCCAATGCCTGTTCGTTTCCTTTGGGAATGAACCTGTAGTCGCTGATATGGGCCACAACTTGGTTGCGGTCATAGAAACAGGGCTGTGTGTCCTAGTGAACAAGCAAACAAAGACAGGCAAAACAGTTATTATTGGAAGAACTAGATATTAGACTGGAGCTGCTCAGAGGTGCTGCTTTTAATTAAGCCATTACAGACCTTAAGAAAAACATTTAGCTGAAAGCTGCAATTCTCCAGCCTAATAATATAGTCCACTTACCACAGAGGTATAAGGGTACGTTTCGGTAGCCTGAAGCCCGTTGCTGATTACGTAATCATAGGCATTCGCCATCCAGGCCCCGCTGCAGCCGTACGTGCCATAAGACCTGGAGCAGTCCACCAAATGTTGCTCACTTAGAGACACAAGGCGACCCATATGCTTGAACATTTGGCCCTCGATGGCACCTGTGGTGCTGAAAGCCCAGCATGACCCACAGTAGCCCTGAGAAAAGATACCGAGGCTAATTAAAGATTCATTTAAATGTAAACATTGTTAAAAGCATCAAAATATACACACAGTCAAATATATATAGAACATACGCTGCAAATAAAGCTGTTTTGAAATCATCATGGTTGTGATGTCACATATGTACACATAACCACCTATTTTAGCTCCGCCCCTTCCCACTGAAGTGCGGCTGAAGTGTGAAGAACTGATGTGATGATGTGTGGTGGTGCTGATGTGATGTGGTTTTAGTTGGGACGTATGTCTTGGTGAACAGTTAACATAAGCTAGTTTACTATTACATCCACTATAATGGACTTCTGTTGACCAAGAAGCAGTGCTTTTATTATTTTTTTTAAATAAACAGAGAAACCACAGCTTGCCCTCTTGTTTTCTTTTGGCTTGTTAGTCAGGACCACAATTTCTCAAAGATGAGTTTCACCTACATTAACTTTAACCACTACAAGAAGCAAATTCCCATTTATTTCCCATTAAAGTAATCTGGTTCTTTTGCCGGGCAAATTTTGCTGGTATTTTTTTACGTGAGTGAAAGCGACTATTCTGTCATACATGAACACACCACAGCACACAGTGTGAACAGAACGAAATTCTTCCTCTGCATTTACTTGTGGGGACGGTCTCTTACTCAAGGGAACCTCAGAGGTGCTTAGCGGTCTTGGGATTCGAACCCATGACTTCCTGATTGCAGGGCGAATGCTACCAATTGAACTAGCATAACAAAACTGTGGGTAAATACATTATGACTGTTCACTGAACAACATTAACAGTATAAACGTAGCATTAAAAGCCACATTAAAATCCACTTTAACAATCTGTAGCACTAAAAGCCACAGTTAACAAGATTATTTCATAATGAATTGAAAACTTTTGCACAATTATCATTTATTTGCTGAATTTAATATATTGGGAAAAAAAACTTAAAACATGACTTGTGCTAAAGTTATGCCACATTTTATATTTAATATTTTTTTCCAATATATGAAACTAAACCTAAAAAATGTCATAATAATAGAGATAACAATACGAATTGTTAGAAATAGAAATTGCATGCTAAAATCTGCCATAAAGAAAGTGCCATATTTAAATTTGTCCCCAGTAGAGGACGCCTTAACAGCTGGTGGCCTGGTGGTTAGGGGGTTGCCCCTGTAATCAGAGGGCTGTGGGTTTGAATTCCAGGATGACCAGTAGCACCACTGAGATACCATTGAGCAAGGTACCCTTCCCGAACGCCGCATTTCTGGTACTATATATATATATATATATTTATATATATACAGTATATATAAATGTATAGCGGACTACATTATGCTGACCCACACTGGTAGCTGCAAAGAGCTGAACCTCACCTGGTCTTTAACATCGGTCACGTATCCCATCGTCCTGTAGTCCACTGCCGTTGCCTTCAGTCTCTTAGACAAGTAGCGTAGTCTCTGTGCAGAGGCAGTTTTTCCCAGCCTTACCACATTGCTGTTGATCCTCGCTCCCTGTAACCGCCTATACTCCATTTTACTCTGGATACAAGAACGAAGAAGAATGTTTTTTAAAAATCAGCATAACTTCTGGACATCACGGCCACATGTCTGAGAAATGCCTTACCATGTCACCGTATTTGTTCATCGCCATGGTGAACTTTGACAAGCCCATATGAAATTTTTCATTGTTATCCTCGATCCTTCTTTTGTTCATCTGCCAAATGACCCTTCTCTCCATCTCATCAGCCTTCGGACAAGAAGGACAGAATTATCAGTGGTTACAAACCAATGTGTTTCTATTCCGAACCATAAATCCTAAACTATTTCTACAATAAAGTGGAGTTCAGAATCTGCTTACACTTACTGCCACTTATCATATATACTTGTTCTGTGTACGACTGATGTAATTGTATGTACAGTGCTTCAATAAGTGTTTATGACAGACACCTCTGCCTCATATGACACTCTGTTGGTTTTCTTCCACAGGGTCCACTCTGTTGGAGAATCTTCCTCAGACTCTGTTGTTGCTCTGAGTGGCACACACACAAACAGGCCGAGCAGCACCGTCCTGCTAAATAGTTCCATCCAGCGAACTCTGCGAAGATCTGCCCAATACAGAACAGCCCTTTACTCACACATCACTCCTTCCCTCATTACTCTTATCTGTTGTACAGAAATATATTTCCCATACTTACCAACACAGAGTAAGAGAATTAATGCTGCTACTCCAGGAAGGATGACTGAGTATTCTCGAGGTAGAAAGTAACTGTGGATCACATGATCAGCATCTACAAATGGCTGTAGAGAGCAAGAAAGAGCAGAAGTGGTATTTAAGTTACACATGTTGTCACTTAAATGTCCAAACGCGTGTAGACACCTCGTCCATTGGTTTTTCTAAAATCAAGGGTCTTAAACAAGGAGTTTGTATCTCCTTTGCTGAAGTAACAGACTCTACTGGGTTGAAAGCACTAGATGTTGGAAGCAGTAATGATGTGGTGGTGGTACAGTGTGGGCAGGTGTGTCTAGTCAATATAGAACTGCCCTACACTTTGTGAATGGTACAGTGACAAGCCCATACTACCTGAATAACCATTAATCCAGTCATTGTGCCTGGATTAACAACACAGGCCTAATTTCATCTTCATGGACAGTGCTCCAGCTCATTGAGGTCACATCATTAGGGAACAGCTGCTGCAGACTGGGGTACCTCGAATGGAGTGGCCTGCACTTTCTCCAGACCTGAATCCCATAGAAAACTTATGGGATCAGCTGAGTCGCCATGTAGAGGCTCGTAACTCTGTACCCCAGGACCTCAATGACCTGAGGGGCACCCTTCAAGAAGAGTGGGATGACTTGTGAACAGCATGAGACGTCGTAGTCAAGCTGTAATTGATGCTCAAGGGCACATGACACATTACTAAGACACTGACATTTTTGTTGTGGTATACTCACTACTGTTATTGGCTTTTGTTTCAATGAATTGTTTGAGATGAGTAAATCACCATTGCATGAATCTACTTAAATGCCATACTTTCATGATATAATATCATGAACTTTTTGTGAGTAGTATACACACACACACACACACACACACACATTCCAGCAAGACTGTGCCCCAGAGCACAAAGCAAAGTCCATAAAGACATGGTTGGATGAGCTTGGTGTGGAAGATCTTGCCTGTCCCACACAGAACCCAGACCTCAACTCCATCCAACACCTTTTGAATGAACTGGAACAGAGACTGAGAGCCAGGCCTTCTCGTCCAACATCAGTGTCTGACCTCAGAAATGCTCTACAGAATGAATGGGTACGTGTAACAGTCAGGTGTCCCAATACTTTTGTCCATACAATGTATATATTAAGAACAATAGCAAACTTAGATGCTCAACATCAACGTGTTTTTTTGGGGGGGTTTTTTGGGTCCTTAAGGGACTAAAAATAAACTCGTTTCCCCTGAATGGCCCAGAACATTTTGATTAATGTTAATAATATTGTATAGAACATTTTTAAGAGGTAATGAAAGTCCAAATAAGACTTATTTTACTTACCAGAACTATAACCCAAATGGTGTAATATGTGAACAGTAACAGACTGAAGCCCACGAGGCCCAAACCCACAACCTGGTCTGCTCCGGTGGCCTTTTTAAAAAGAGTGAGACAGTTATTACAGAGTAATTACTGAGTTACTACTGAGATATGAAATAAAGCTACTGGCTGTGTGTTGTAAGGTCACTTGTAATGCTCGGAGGTTGTGATTTATGTCAAAGTAAAACTAGTAAATGCGACTAAATGCTTTTTACACTGAAACTGGAACATTTTAACAAAAAAACATTGAATAACTCCTTATTGATCAAGCTAATCCAGTCAGTTAGCTGGCTAATGCGCTAGATTCCTGGGAAATTATCCAGAATTTGAAGATTTTTAAGCCCTTTTAAGCCTTAAGAATCAGTATTATGAGCATGTGACCTGTTCCCAGCAGTTGCTATAATACTTGAAAAGATAAGTACAAAACTGTAAAAACAACAACAAAAAATTAGCAGCATCTCATCTCACCATAGTGAACGCGTCACTTTCTGTAGCGCAGCGTTTTCCACTTCCGTTTTCCAAAGCTGGTGTGATGGGAAATGTAGTTTTTGAGAAAGGGGGCGCTTAAAGAGGACTATAACCACTAGAGGGAGACAAAGCACGAAACGTTTTGAGCGCAGCGTTGATTATATTCATTAGGAACATATACACTATATGGACAAAAGTATAGGGCACGCCTGACCATTTCACCATCAGAGACTTTAATGACATTACATTCAACAACATAGACTTTAATATGGAGTTGCCTCCCGCCCTTTGCAGCTTACACTCTTCTTGGAAGGCTTCCCACACGATTTTAGTTCTAGCCTTTGTTGTTTGTTTTTCTTTCTTTTGGTCATACATGGTTGGGTCAGGTAAGAGTGTTCTTTGATATACATTGTGCACCACCATAGGAGACTGTGTGTGTTAGAAACACTAGGGCAGAGGCGGACACCACCCTTTGTAAGTTTT
>JBBJLS010127869.1:0-17062 GCA_037577275.1 Bryconaethiops microstoma | reverse complement strand
GTGTGTGTGTGTGAGAGAGAGAGAGAGAGAGAGAGAGAGAGAGAGAGAGAGAGAGAGAGAGAGAGAGAGAGAGAGAGGGGGAAGAAGAGAATTCAAGGGTTTAACTGAAGAATGAATGCTGTTGAGGCACAGCCTTGACAAACAGAAGCACCAGCAGGAAGTGAAGACAGGACTGGCCTGCACTTGTGGACTCTCTCATCTACTGAAAGACACTGCATTTTATATCACATCCAGAGGAGCAGTGGTAGTTGTTGCTGACTCAGGTGTCTGCTCTAAGCTGGGACAAGGTCTGTGATCAGAGCTCAGCAGCTAACAAATGAGCAAAAGAGAAACGCATGGGGGCGTAGACAGGGCGGCAACAGAGAGACTAGCACCATGCAATAAAACTCCCACACTACTGTCAGGTGCTTAGCTGGAGCTACACTGTCTTCTTCAGTTATGAGATACATTCTCAAGGCAACCAAGTCCAGTGTGATGTGCCTTTCCAGGGGAAGAGATGTGTGCTTCTACTCAGCTTCAGTCTCTCTACTGTGTACTGAGTGATCTGTCATTCACACCAACGTTAAACGACATATGAATGTGAAAACGCTAATTAGATCGCCGCTGATTTACTGGATTACCAATATTTTAAATGTGTTACCTTTTAACATTTAATGTCAGTACATGAGTATTAGCACTGAACTAGAGGGGGAGATTTGTAAATGTCTATCATATTATAGTGTAATTGATGAAGCAAGACTTTATTTATTACTCAATGGTCAGCCCTTACCACTTAGACCTAAATATCTTTTCCA
Source organism: Bryconaethiops microstoma (assembly GCA_037577275.1). NCBI lineage: Eukaryota > Metazoa > Chordata > Actinopteri > Characiformes > Alestidae > Bryconaethiops > Bryconaethiops microstoma. Next base: position 16,268 of record JBBJLS010127869.1, on the reverse strand, counting down.
TTCACACTGAAAACAACAAAATAACTCATTAGACGACTGCAAATTTATTCCATTTGCGTAAAAAAGTACCTCAGGGGACATGACTGTATTATCTTCATTTTTAGGCATAATTATGTTTGCCTGTTTCTGTCATTTGAGTGCATGTGTGCTTATTTACAAAAAGAACAGAACTGGGCTTTCTGTGATGGAGCGAGAAATCAAAGGAAATGCTCAACAGGTGCAAAACATAAGGATCCCTGCATTTTTTTATATTGTGGAGGAGCTCACTGTAACTTCAAAAGGTGCTTTTTAAAAAAAAATGCTCTCAAGGCCTGAACCGATGTTAAAAAACAATGACAGCCATTCAGAGATACAAACATCAAACGACTGTTAACAGAATACGGCGTCATACCATGGCAGTTAAAACTAAGGCATTAAAACTACTCATCTATGATCAAACTACACTCATGTAATCTGATGGGTAACATCTTACTGTCAAACTGTCACGTCACAGAATCAGAGAGAGCAGATTGCTTTTGAGCCACACTTACAGAATGTATAGAGATGACGCAGACAAACATTAATCCATACTAAAACAACAGTTGCTACAGTTTTAGGACATTAATTCGAATGCAAAATGCAATATAATCTCATGATGTAAATAAATCCTATGAATGGGTCAGACTGGGATTGGGCACAGGATTAACATCTAACATCGTATTTTATGGAGTTAATGTTGAGTACCATCCTGTAACCTATGGCATCTGTGATGTCAGTGATCATGTATGAAGATTTGTCATTGACCTTTAAAAGAAGCAGTTACTGCTGGTGACAGCAAAAGCAGGCTGTAATTTATAATAAAGGATAACACTTATTTCTTTCTCATTAAAAAAAAATTAAAAAAAATTACTGCTAAACAAATAAATTTGCAAGAGAAGATATTAGAATTTAAATTTAATAACAGCTTATTGCTGCATAAGCAGTCCTATTTTTTTTTCTCATATTTTTAACATTACTGCACATCAAATCAATAAAGTCTAAAAATGCTCATACCTGTTATTATAGTTATTTAGGTTTGAATAGCACAGCACATCAGTAACAACTAACTCAATGTTAGTGAACCCAGTCAGTGAGTTAAGAGGAGTTCGATCAGCCTGAGGTGATGTCAGATGACTACTCAATAACTAGACAGAAGATGTGGAGTTCTAGGAATCTGAGTCTGTGAGCTCAGCGGGTCATGGACTGTTTAGGGTGTGTGGAGCTGGATTTACTTTTTTCTGGCATCCATGAGTGAGCCTGTTGCATCTAAAATCCAATAAGCCCTTCCACATCCCCCCCAAACACACACAAACACATGCTGGGGTTTAACACCCCCTGCAGACAGTGCAGCTCAATCACATACGGGCACTTCCAATAAGGACCTCAGCTCTGATCTCGGCTCTCTACTTGTCTCCCTGGGAGACTGCATAGCAACTGCACACACACCTCCAGATTATTAGGAAATGGTGGTTTGACAGGGGATGCAAGAAATTAGATGCTCAGCATGCCTTTATTGCCTGCAAAAATACACATTGAAACAAAAAATATGTATACATATTTAAGATGCACATATATACCTCCAGTTTCAAATATATCTACACAACTCACACACCCCTACACTTTCTATTTCTCACACGAACGTGTGCAGCTGTTGCAAACAGTTCCATACAGAAGAACAGTTGCTTATTAAATAGAACACCTGCTGCTTGCTGTCCTCTCCGGTGGCCAGCTGAAATCAGAAATATTGTGTTCCTTTGAGCTCTCTTTTCTGTCACCTGTCTAGATAACCACTCGCACACATAAATACATTACAAGTTACCATCATTCAGGCATGATGACCACTTTCATCAGTGTAATCATAGTACTCACAGAAGACCAATCAAACCAGTACTGACTGAAGCCCAGGGTATAAATGGAATTGTGCTGTCACAATTGCTAAATTGAACCACACTTCTTGGTTTAATAAAAAAGCATTGATTAAAATCTCCTACTGGTTTCTCTACAGAGGATGAGTAGTGTTTGATTAACACACCCACTTAAATGTATTTAAATGAATGTTGTTTTGTAATTAAAAAAGAATAAAAATTTTCACTTTGCAAAGCTATTTTTATAATGACCTTGCTTTTATCTAACCTAAAACAATTTTGTGAAAGTTAGTGATGAAATATATAAATGTAATTAAAGTCACTGTTAATTTTTTTAAATAAAAAAAACATTAAATTGATTTATCCATCCACCATAGTTTAGAATATCTGAAAGCCAATACAAGGTTTGTCATTGTTAATCTAAGTCCATTTTATATTGTGTGACCTTTTACAAAATTGTCACAATGATTGAAAGATTGCTAGTTTACTAATATAATTGATCTTAACAGCCAATAACAAAGATTTCAAAGATATCAAAAGAAAATAAAGTGATGGGAAGAAAAAAGATGCCAGAAAGACAAATATCCTGTGGTGAAATGCCTATGGTTACTCCTTTAAAACAATAAAAACAAAAACAGAAAGATTAGGAACCACTGTTCTGAGTTGAAGATGCAGAGTGATTTCCTTATATCAGTCAATCACTGAACAACAGTAATGCTTAATCCAAGTAATCGGTCTAGACACCACCTTCCCCAACCCACGCACACATACACACCAACTCCAACTGAGTGGATTTTCTGAGCTGGCTGATATTTGCACAGAGATCTGAGGAGGCAGACAGGTGTGGTTTTCAATAAGCAGCTGTGGGTTATTGTCTTTTGCCTCAACAATGTCTCCACACACTGGCTCTGGCATTTCTGCACCACTTTCCTCTGTACTTCACCAAGCCTGATCAATATTGCTTATCATTAGTAGCACTGAGCAAATGGATCCGATGTCTGCAAAGACATGCTCAGAGTCTTCGGGACCAAGAAGATGAAAGTGTCAATAAGCAGTGAACTACAGGACCGTGGGAAAGCAGAAGCGGACTAAAGTGAAGAACAAAGAAAAGTCGATTGGCTTCCATCACAAAAAAACAACATCAGAGAGCTGAGTTAAGGTTTTCAAATTGACGTCTTTTTTTTTAGTCGTGTACTGTGTGAGAGATGAGAAGACACATCTATTAAGTGCTTATCACTGAAACTTCAAACATAGAGAATGAAAGGACAGTTAATTGAAATTAGTTACTTTTTGTTACTTAGGGAACAGGACAAAGTACTGAAAAATCCTCAACATAAATGTGACAAAAAGGGTTCTTGAGAGAAACAAAACAGAAAAGAACTCCTTTTAGTTCCCTGAAGAACCTCTAAATGGATATTTTTCAGGATGCTGTTTTTGAAAATGGTATGTATGAGGATAACCTTTTTAAAGTTCAAAGAACCTTTCACATAAGGTGAAGCGTCTGCACTAATTTAAGAGTTTCTCATGCCGAAGCCAATTTAAGAACATAGTTTTAAGTGTGAACAAACCTACGCTGCTGAAATGTGGAACGAGGTGGAAGAGTTTGTAAGATCTGGAATGATGAAAGATATTGCTTTGTACATCTAAGCCCCTATATCCTTGCATAATTTTAATTAAACAAATTATTTGACTTGAGGAGATAAACTTGACGCACTAAAAGGCACACTATTCAGTTCTAATGAGTACAGCTGCATCACTTCCCAGAAAGGTTATAAAAAGAACTGCAGACGAGCTGATGGGATTTCATGTAGGTCGTCGATATCAAAGGCTACTGGCCAGCATTGATTTGTGCTAAAGAGTAAAGAGGGAGTAAATGGGTGGAATGACAGAAGTGACTTTGCAGCAGCTTCCAGGCTGCTTTTCTGGCTTTGACAGGGAGGAAATCACCAGGAGAAAACAGCTCTAAACATCAGAGAGACATTTACAGGGAAACATTTACAGAGACTGAGAGGGCAGCATTTACAGCCCTATCTTGCTGACCAAGGATCCTACAACCACACTGCACAACAGTGTTTAAACCGGCTTTTTCTTTTCCACAGCCTCTCTTCCAAATCACCTGCTACATTTTTCTCTGTCTCTTTCCCTTTTCTCTGCCCCTCTTAGCTCTCCATATTCATTTCTTCCATGTTCAGGCTCAACCATCAATGGTCTTCCTTTTGTTTGACATTCCTTTTTTCTTCCCTCCATCTTTGTATTTTTTACACACAAATAATAAAACACACAGCAGGATATTCCAAATGACAGATTTCTCTTACTCTCGCTGCACTTGCTCTCTAAGTTGTGGATTTAAATGAGCCCTGAAGTGGCTTTCACATTGACTTCTACTCGTCTCTTGGTACTGTATACACCAGGACGGCACCATGAATCGTCATCACTGTAATGTCTTTTGCAATTTTGATACTGCAGAAGGCAGCACTATTCAAATGAGCCCTCTAACAAACTGCTAGAATTGCTTATTCTGTGCTGTAAATATTCTGGCTGATCTCAGGTGTTACAGGTGAGTGTCCATGGGAGCTTTGATAAAACAAGGAAATAATGCGATCCAACAAATAAGTTGTTTTAGTCACATTAACGCAGCCTGATCATTTATCTGCTCACTTTAAAGGATCCCCGTTGAGTTTTAATATACTGCAAAGTATGCCTCAATATGCTATAATAAAACTCAGTATGGTATTCTTTTCATATCATACACACAAATTCAGACACATAGGCCTGGAACAGTTATTACTAGGGCAGCAGTGAGTAATGTTTAGATTTTTGAGCCTAAACTGAGTCTGCTGTCAGTTTAGAGCTAGTAGGTAGTGACAGCTTGAAAGCAAGACAGCTAATTAGGCCAGTTCAAGTTTGTACTTTAATAGTTACATAAAATCACAAAAAAGATCATTAAAATGTTCATTGTAATTCTTTTGTGCAATTAATAATCAAAATGTTCCCATCATGAAATGTAATGATTGTGACAGGCCTACACACACATACACACAGGCACAGGAAAAGAACCATCAGTTGATAACAAGCTATCATTACAAACATAAGTGCGTTCAAGAGGCAAGCTCCATAATTGTGGCGAGAGTGGAAAGTATGAAGAGCTTTTTTTGATATCACACATTTTGATGCTATTATGTGTGGGCAAGAGAGAGGCTCTTAAACTGTGACGAGGCCTTTTATAATTAGGTGAAAACCTTGCAGTGTTTGTTTTGTGCTTCGCTGCAAGCTGTGCGGAGGTTCACTCTGTCATGCTCTTCTACTTCCTACAGTCCAACTCATCGTCTCTCACCTCAACTGTTTAACACTTGGAATTCCAGAGTTACAGTCATTCTGTTATTATTTGAATTATATAATTCATTACATAATTATATAATTACATAATGATCTACATTTGCAACGTGTCAACAGGTCAAACATCAAAATAAATGGAAAGCACATTTGAATTCGAACAGTACAGAATGTGAATCGAATGTAAACATAATTTGTCGCACATCTCACCATATATCAAAAATTGTAATTCTGAAGAATTATTGTTCGGAATTACCAGACTTATTAGGGTTAAATAAAATTTAAAGCATTAACTGTTTCTGCCTCTACCTACAAACACATGTGGCATCAATCGAAAAGTATAGAATCGACACTTCGGACAGAATTTCTTTTTGTTTTTGATGAGCAACACCTGAGAAATAATTAGACTGAAATGTAGGAAGAGGCGTTTCACGGCATACAAGCCAATGCAGGACACTGTGGGAGGATTAACTTCTGACCTCTACCTGTCCTTTGCTCTACCACCTCTACATCTTAATAGATTCAGAGCGCTTTATCACAGCCACCATCAGCTTTCCCACTCCTTTCTCCATTTCCCTTCTACGGACAAATAACCAATGAACAATGCTACATACAAATCTAATCCTCCACTGTACACACTCCCAAACTCCCCTCGCTTCCAGCCTAATCATTCTGTCAAATAAGCTTATTCCCATCTCTCCACTGCAATCCATCTCTTCCCATGACACTAATTCTCACCTCTTCCTATCTATCCCTCCTTCATCACACCCCCACGTCCTTCTACAGCTCTCCTCTGTTCATCTGTCTCTCCTCCTACTCTCCCTCTGCAAGGTGAGATTAGGAGAAAAAAGTCTTATGAGACTTCAGAGAACAAAAGAGATTTTAAAATCACATCTTTAAAAAGATAGAAAGATAGTTCTATCAGAAGATAGTTAAAGATGATGGGAAAGACGGAACGAATAAAAATGGATTTAATCTTGTCTGTAATATTCACATTACTAACAGCCCCCTACAGAGATAAAGATTACAGCCTCTGGATATTTGTTGTTCAGTTTGCCTTGGGTCCAGGTTGCCATTCAGTAATGAGCACTATGCAAAGATATTTGATCTACAATATCTGTAGTGAACGAGAGTCCAAGTTTTTCAGTGGTTTCACTTCATTGAATCAATCTTAATGATTTAGCCTCAAATGGAGAATTAAACTGTTTTCAGATGTGCTTAGAGCTGTTAGGCAAGTTGTTGAATATCCCTCTACACACTTTAACCTCTTCCTAGAATTACATAAAACAACGTTCACTTTATTGGCTAACCTATCTCCAACGCTTTGACTAAGTGATCAGTCAAATTTGCAAAAAGACTGCTATAATTCTAGAATTGGTTGTACTGATAAAATCCATTTTTTTCCAAATACACAGATGAGCCAAAACATCATGACTGGAATAAAAGTCAAAGCCTGGGATATACTAAAAGATTAATGTATATTAAACCGTCTGTTTTAATATTTTAATATAATCTTGTGGATTCACAAGAAATGGGCAGGAACAAAGATCTGAGTGACCAGGGCCAAACTATTATAGCCAGACAACTGGATCTTCGAAACAGCAAGGCTTGAGGGCGCTTCTAGTCAGGAACTTGTGAGTATCTACAGATAGTGTTACATTTGCGAGAGTGACAAAGGCTGAGTATAGGTAGTCATAATTACAAGTTGGTCAGAGTGCCCATGCTAACCCATGTCTAAAGCCTTAAGTATGTACAATAGGCACAAAAGCTTCTGAAGTGGACCTGCAAGCAACGGAATACGTCTGCCTGATTTCTTTTACATCACGTGGATGGCTGTGTACGTGGGAAGTGATAGCACTAGGATGCAGCATGGGAAGAAGACAAGCCAGTGGAGTAAGTGTGATGCTCTGGATAATATTCTGCAGGGAAACACTGGGTTTAGTCATTTATGAGAATGTCAATTTGACACGAGCCACCAACCTAAACACTGTTGTAGACTGGGTACACCCCTTGGCAATGGTATTTCCTAACAGCCTCTTTCAGCATGATAATGTGCCCAGTGACAAAGCACACATTGTGTGCATTTGCATGGTTTGAAGAACATGATAATGGAACTGGCCTTCAAATTCCCCAGATCTCAATGGTATTTAAATTTGCATTAATGAAGTTAATGAATCCATGCTTTCATATTTGCATAATTTACAAAGATTATTTGGACAGGACCATTTTGTTCTGTTTTCTTCTCCTGAAATTTTTGCAAATTTGAACCAGACAGAAACCAGAATATTTTTTAAAAGGAAAACTTAATATTTATTTTTGTTTCTATGTATTTTACACACTTCGCCCTGCAAATGACATGCAGTTGACTGCAGTTGTTTCAGTACTAAAACTAAAAATCAGTATGATTTTGTGAAACTAACACCGCTATACCAGAGAAGGTTATATTTCCCAACAGGAGACATCATATAACATACTTTTGCATGATCATTTATATTCGACCAGTATCCAACACCCTAACTGACTAGCAACTTATTACACATAAAGGATAGAGCATGCACAGCTCAAAGCCTTGTGTATCTGGTTCAAGCTCAGATGCAGTTTGCCTGTGTGTTATGTATAAAACAGGCACACAAGCCTAAAGATGCAGTGTATAGGACATGAGCACTGAAACCTCACAATGTGCAGTGGTGTGAGTGGAGATGTAGATTTAGTATGATGTAGATGTATACGTAGTGTTATCTCCATTTTTCAAAACCAGGTGTTAAGCTTGTGACAGCACTGGGACTAAACAGAGAGTGGAGCCAAAAACACGTGCTGAAACAACTTTTGACTGACAGACTAACGCTATTTAAAATTTCTAGGTCAGATATACATGAGGGAAAATCCAAAAAATGCGTGCACATTTCATGTTCCGCATAACTGAAGTCGAGTTACATCCCTGTGTAATGTCCTGGTGAAATCACTGAAATTTCATTCTTTTTCTTTACCTTGAGCTTGGTGATGGCTCTATTGTTTTGCTACGTCTTTAAACCCTGTCTGCAGTTAAAAGGCGATCCTGTGCTGATTGTTTAATAAGCTGCAGACTTATAAGTAAATCAAATGTTAATTTCCGATGCATTAGGGAACATACTGAGGCTGTCTCAAAGCACATTTTGTGCTGCACGTTTACTCCTACGTACATGTAGCCCAGAGTTAGAGCATTTGCCAGTGTTTTTTTTTGTGATTAGAGCTGACCTTACTTAACACACTAGCACAATACCCTCTCCAGAGCACGACAGGCTTTTGACTCATGCTGCTACTGAATAGAGGGTGCACTGAGAATACTGAAACACAACCGTTTAGATCAGTGTGAGATACTCAACCAGACATGAGAACAGATATGTGTTTGTGTGTGTGTGTGTGTGTGTGTGAGAGAGAGAGAGATGTATGTTTATACCGAATACAGATGTGAATTTAAATTAACGCACTGATGATAAAGAACAGCAGCTAGGGGCTGAATGCATTAATGCAAATACAAACATAGACAGACAGACACACACACACAAACACACACAAACACACATGTACAAGCCCCCTACCACCACCCATCACCCCCTTTTCCCATCTCGCAGTTTCACTGAAGCTTTGTCAGATATGCTATCTTGTCTTCTGGTTTATAGAGAAAGCAAACCATAAAGATTTAAAGCTTCATTTTGCTTTAGTTACTCCATCTTGAAATTTCACATTGTATAGCCCTGTTTGAGGTTAGTATTCTGTTTGACGTGAGACAGAGACTAATCAGGCTCCCTCTTCCTCAGCACTGTCTCTGCTCATGGCCTCTGAGAGCCTCTCCACAGACTAGAAGATGAGTGAGAAAAAGTGAGAAAAGTGCTGGCTTGATTTTTCTTAAGCTTTGTGTGTCTGTTTGTAATCAACATCCACGACGATGGTGTTTTAAGATATCGAAGTTTGTGCGGAGAGAGAGCTGCTTCTTCCTTTCTCTTCTTCTTTTTCCCCTTTCTCTATCATGTGCTCCCTCCCTCTCTCTCCTGTCTCTCTGTGATTAATCAGACATGTCACGACTGCTGCACTAGCGTCAGTACAAGCAGCTCCCCGCCAGCACATGACTTTCTACAGAAACATAGAAACAGGGAGACATGACAGCCTCTCTCTCTCTCTCTCTCTCTCTCTCTCTCTCAATTTTTCTTTCTCTGTCTCCTCTCTCTCTTGTTCTCTCTTCCTCTTTCTTCTTTTTAACCTCTTTTTTGTCTACTCCTATACCTATTTCTCTCTTAATTTTTTTCTTTCTCTTACTCCTGTTGCTCTTCTTTTGTATTCTCTCTTCTCTCTCTCTCTCTCTCTCTCTCTCTCTCTTTCTCTCTGTCATACGCACACCAAACTGATTCAAACATGCATGATTAATGATTGGCTGTTCACAGTGACTTTACAAGTGCATGTTCATGTTGCTGTGTGTGTGTGTGTGTGTGTGTGTGTGTGTGTGTGTGTGTGTTACAAGACTGAGATACCAAAGTGTTTATGAGTGCTAAGAACACTGCAAAAGCAGCATCGCTGGGGAATACAGGCTAATCGGAGCTTTGATGAAGTCATTAAACAATATTTTCCAGTGGCATAAAGGCAGGATCGCAGTCAGTCAAGCAGAAACAGACAGATGGTTGGGAATTTCACAGCAAAAGAGCTTATTTCATTTTTGCAAGTAAAGAACATTTGCACTCAAGAGAGGGGGATAATCACGTATAAATAAGATCTCAATACCTGGCGGGACATGGGGTTCATATTTCAAGTTTCAGTCCAGTACACAGGTTACAGGCTGGTAATTTATCTACGCATTCTTGACTCACAAATGCATTCTTTTGAGGCAAATGCTGCGAGGACAAGTTTTACAACAACACTGGCAAAACCTCCATTCAGCATAATGAGAAACTGTTTTAGATTTAGATTGTATTAAACCAACCAGAAAAATCCTGCCATGCTTCACAGGCTTTAACTAGAAACAAGCTAAAGAAAAGTAAACTATTTTGCATATACATATGATTGTTTTGTTTACACACATACACACACAACAAAATACATTTCATTTGAAATTAAGCACTTTGACAAACTGCGGTATCGGCCAATTTAACCCATAGAAAGAGAACCCATAACTATCCAGTGAACAGAACTGAAGTCATACTCCACCAGCATAAATCAGTCAGTTGAGGTGAAAGTTACAGGGCCATTTGATTCGCCTGGCCATGCATTAGCACAATAAAAAGAGACTCCAGACTGAAAGGCTAAAGCCACTTAAACGCTGATCGACCACACTGTTCATCTGAAGCGGCAGAGCCACTAATTCAGCTTGTGTTTTCTCTCCGCAGAAAGAGTGAGTAGGAGAAGCGGTTTGTAAATGGGATCCAGAGAGAGACAAAGACAGATTGTGGAAAAAGACAAATCAAGGAGAGAAGCAGAGAGATGCTTTTATATGTACGCGGATCAGCCAGGCAAACCGTGGCGGGCCAATCTGATGCCTGTTATTGTTTATAAGTGATTTTGTGGGCTAGAAAGATATGGTACTTAGCATTTGCATTTAAACACGCCTGTACTGTACCTTCACACAAAACACACAAAACACACACACATACACACATACAAGAAAAACTCTTTTCCACCACTACATTACCATTTAGCATATTATTTACTGTGGCTGCGAATTTAAAACCCGACTAGGGAAATGTTCTCCATAAGCGCAGCTGTGAGGCCGATTTGCTACTTGTAAGGCCTTCATTAACACATTAATAGCTTCACACTCTGTATCCATTCCAATAATACACACACCTTCATGTCTGTCACTTTCTCTATCTCTCTCTCTCTCTCTCTCTCCCTATCTGTCTAAACTCTATGTCGTTTTGTGTGAAATGTACATTAATCTATGAAACACATTTAGTTCATTGCTATAGTTCATTACTTAACTTTTCAAATGGAATCCAGATTCCAGCTACATTCACAGGAAATATGTTTAACACACTAGCAAATGGACCACTAGCACCTGGTCATTTCATGCCCTTTGAAAATCAGGGTTATGTCTGGATAGGGCCTAGTCACATAAAAAGCAGATTGTACAGACCCCAGATGCGGTTTAACACAGGAGGCTAATTATTCTCAACATCCACCCACTTGAAAGCATTTACTGCTAGTGTAAAGGAATAAACAGTGTCAGACAACTCGTACTTTTCAATGGAACAGGCAAATGGTTATTATATATGAGCTTACTTGCATAATACTCAGCACATAGTAGTCGGATTTCAATATGATTGACTGGAGATGCCTTTGAGTATCAAGTGCATGTGGCTAAAATCTAATCTCGTTACAAACCTGATACTAGTGGTATGAAGTCTAAATGGGGTTTATGTGCTCTGGTTTTAAGCTGAAATCCACACTACAGTTACCCTCTGCACCTAATGGACTTTGTTCTCATGGCAGCATTCGGACCCTGCGGTCCATTAAGCAGTTTAGACTGACCTGCAAGAAAGGTTTTCTCTCTCATATCGAGTGACATGACTCAGGTAGTAGGTCCACTAACATGAAATGCATTTCTCATAAGGAAAACCAAACTATGTTAATTTGAATCAGGGCCATAATTAAACATAATTAAAAGGAAAGGGAAAGGGACATTTATTTTAATATAGCTGATTGTGATACAGTATGTGATACAGATTGGAATATATATGTGACACAGAATGTAATCCCAGAATGTCTAAAGGTCACATTAACCATTTTTTATGCAACAGCCTATGTAAAAAATAGCACAACCTGTTAATCTCCTTATGGTGGGACAAAGCTCAACACAATGAAACCTGCTGGGCACAAAAATCAATCAGCAGTTTAGCAGAGCACTAGGTGGTCAGCATGCCTCCAAGGAGTACTTGCAGTCAGAGCTCTACTGTACCGCAATGCAATTTAGCAGATATTCACCATCCCACTCTACAGCCTCCTCTGCACATACATATTATCTCTTACCTCAGCACTGTGTTAACTGTTCCAAAGCTCTAGACAAAAATGAGATATCTGTACAGATCTAAAGACACTAGGTTTCTGTGGTGATGACAGAATGGCGACACTACAATCATTTTCATCATATGGGAGCTTAAGCAGGGATCACTTTTAAATCTGTGTTCAGATGTTGGAAACTAATACTTAATCATGGATCATAGCAGTTCATCACTTTGCTCATTTGAGCTACTGAGCCCTTCCTCTTCCCTCAGTGGGCTGTGTTTGTATAGAGCTCCGTGCACCAATTAAAAACTATACTAAATATAGGAACTGGCAAAACGGTAAGAGGAGGGGCTCCCCTACAACCACAGCTGTGTGTCTATGAGTGTGTGTGGGGCAATATTTTCTGTGTGTGTGTATTCCTGCTCTTGTCTCATATTTACCCACTAACAAACGTAACAAAAGTTGTCCGCACCTTATATTAAAAGTAAAGTAACATTTTCTGCATTAACCTGAGAGTAACTAACATATATGAATGTGTGTGCATCCGAGAATACTAGGCTAAACATACACATATATGTGTGTGTGTGTGTGTGTGTGTGTGTGTGTGTGTGTGTGTGTGTGTTTGTGTGTGTGTGTGGTACACTAAAAGGCTTTCCACACACCCCCACCATCACATTCAGTGAAGCACGATAGATAAGTACACAAAATATACATCAGTGCTGAGCTGCTCTCCTGCACTAAACAGGCAAACCAGCTGAGACCTACATACATCATAAATGGGGGGAGGTATGGAAAAGAACGGAAAGGGGGGTCTGAGGAAATCCAGGCTCTTGAGAAACAGAAATTCAGTTGATCAGTGTTCACTGTTTTGCTGTAAACTGGTTCTTTCATGGTACAGCTTTTCAGGTATGGTGTCATTATGTTTGCTGAAATTCAGGAGCAATGAATCAAAGATGAGAGACAGATATGACTCAAATTAGCCATTAAGGACATACTGAATGTTTACATGGGAACATGGGAAAGAGGGAGGAAGATTGAGAGAAAGCCAGAGTATTAAGATGCTAACAATTTAGCAGTACTCTGTTTGTACGTTTCATTACCGCCACAGCTTGAACAGCAAATCGGAAAAGGTCCATGTTGTTTTCTAATCTTCGACAATTTTCCCCCGTGAAAGCACACTTTAAAGCATGCTCCAGTTTTTGCCTTACTGCAGTGGGTGCTGAGTGAAATTGCAAAACCTGGTCACAATCTCAAAATATAAACCAACTAACTAAAAAGGAAGATCTCAAATTTAGAACCTACTTTCACACATTTCTATTCCCTACTGTCACACATTAGTACAAAAGCAAACTACAAACAGTGAGATTTACTGGGTCATGGAAGAGTGGGGCTGATGTGTGGCTGGTTCAGCGCTTTCTCCTGCAGGAGAAACAGCTGTGTTTACAGCTAATGTCACAGCACGAAGGAAGAATGAGGGTGGCACACAAAGTGATGTTTGTAGCAAAGTGGAAAGGCTGGGTTGTTGTGTGAATGGTTCTGGACTTTAGGAGAAAATAGCAGATTAGACAATTTGTTAATATGGAGTGATCAGTTTGATGTTATCATATTCATTCAAATTAAGGGGAAAAGACATTTAATAGAGCAAAAGGCAGGGCTAGACAACATATTTTCTACAGCAATATACTGATATTGGTGTCACACAATACTAACTTATAGGCATTTATAGATAACAAAACTTAGTTTACTTAGAAGTATGCAGTTTATTGTAAAAACAACAAGGTTTCATTTTCAACAAAAACTCCTAACCAACACAATACCAACATCTCAGTTAACCAAGGAAGTTAAAAAATGCACTTGGTCTCAAAATGAATACTTACAAGGTGTATACAAGGTATTACAAGGTGTATACAAGTGATTTGCTCTTCTACAACTAAATGATTAATTTTGATGAACACAGGTCTTTGATAAAAGGTTAGCCAACTATACATGCTATTAATTCCAGCCTAAAAACACAAGGGCAGTAATGGCACCCCTATATTGCTCCCCCTGGCACAACCGGGTCATTTCTTAAATTTGAATCAATTTCTTACTCATTTTTTAAACAGTAGTGACTGTGTAAACCATATACAAATGTTATCTCAGTTTCAAGGGGTGATATGGGGAAACTCAGCATATTCCAGTAGTAGTTGGAGCACTGACTTGCATCCCTTTGGCACCACCACTGGTACCAGTACCCAGGAACCAGCACTGTACGCTTCAGCCTCATTTTTATGATTTCATTCATCTACAATACCCAGCATGCATTATGCAAATACATGACTCTTCCACTGGGATTCCCTGTGGTGTCAATCAATCTTGCAAAACTATATTTTTCTGGCAGCAACACTAGTTATCTGTCATTGAAACATCCCAATCCCAAAAATTCTCTCTACATCAGAAATGGGTTTTCCTATTGCCCAAACTGCGAAGTTTCACTCCCTTGAAATATCATCTGAAATCTGGTATATTGACATACTATTCATCTCATCAAAGTGTAACAAGCAGAATGGTATGTACTGTTTCAGCCGCACTGTTCCTGTTTTAATACATGGTTGCCTTTTTTCCTCTACTTTGTTTTAATATTTGACAGAAATAAGCCTTTGAAGTGGCTTTTGAAAAGCATTTAAAAAGACTTGGCATGATTAAAGTCAGTATGCCATGTTGTTATTTCAAGATCAAAATCCTACTTGTGGCATCTTTAAGAATAGTAGTGTACATGATTGTATCTTCTACAACACATAGACATCAGCTGCAGTGTGTAAGTGTAAGTGCTGGCAGGTGACAGAGGCTGGAACTGGGCAGCCACACACAGTGAGGGACTCTTTATATACAGACGTCACAGTCAGGCTACAGCAGAGCCCATCTTTGGCAGTACATGGCGTTACACACAGCCCATGGGTATATTTGGAAACACTCAGGCAAAGCTACACAGCATACTGGAATCAAATGGTTTATTCAATGTTCAGTTGTTTTATGTGTGTTTATATATGTGCATGTGGATTTAGCAACTGGTGGGATGATCACACACTGATGTTTTGTTCTGGCTATGTAATGATCGATGTATGTGTGTAGATTCCCTTTGTGAGGTTGGTGCTTTCTCTCCACTTATTCATCTTTGTATAAATCACATTTTGCTGCCAAACTAGAGAGGCTTAATGTCTCTATCCTATTCCAGTGTATTTACCCAAAACAAACACACCAGTGGTGTTGTGCAAATCCAGACTCTACCACTGAGAAAAAAACACACTTAAACAAGTCAGCAAGCTGAGTGTGCTGGGACCAATGCACTGCAGAAAGATGAGTGGGGTGGAAAAAGACAGAATGAACACAAGAGGGAGGAAAGAGGGAATGAAGCCAGAAAAAAGGATAAAAAACAGTTGCAAAAACTGTTCCAAATGAAATACGTCCTGTGCACTGGCCACTTTTAGTGCTTAATACTATGCTCACACTGTGAAATGAAACAGGACACGGAATGATCTTAATAGTTGGACTGCAAAACTAAGGCTGTAAATTGTATGCACTCAGTCCTCACGGCACGCTAGTTATCAAGTTATCTAGCATTTATTTTAACACACAATTTCTAACAGCAAATATTATATACATGAAATCTGTTATTAAAAATATCATTAGACCATTTGTGTTTCTCTTTTCAACTATTTTTATTTTACTTTAAATTTTGATTTGCGGCAGATTTGTAAGATTATTAAGATTTTAAGTATTTGTGACAGCATTAAATGAGATATCTTTTAAATTTTTTTATTTTAATTTTAATTTAACTGTTATTTATTATAATGGCAACTGAGCATACTATGACATAGCTAATTTTAGCTTGCTAACTGCTAACCTTTCTATGAAAATGTAATGATGTGAGGTACCATAAGGTAATTTGTCATTTCCAATTAGTGCAAAATACCACCCTACAAAAATTACAGCTCTAGATTGTGAAGTACACGGTATGTGGTGTAAGAATTGAAGAGCAAATTTCCAAAACTCACTCAGTCCATTTTTTGTGATTTTTTTAGGTAACACTACTATTGGCATATT
>JBBJLS010127860.1:0-17063 GCA_037577275.1 Bryconaethiops microstoma | reverse complement strand
CACACACACACACACACACACACACACACACACACACACACACACACACACACACACACACACACACACACCTTCTGACTCCAAGCCTGGAAACTCTCCATATGAACAAAGAAACAAAAAGGCGTCATCCTGTAGTAGAAATATGAGGTCATACGTAAAATATTAGCAACAAAATAGTCAGTAGAAAAAGTCTAGCACTGTCTCTGAGTTTACTGAGTGATATTTTTTAATTTTTCTTCTATTTCAAAGATGAGCTATTGCTTTACAGTAAATTAAATGTCACACATTTAAATGTAAAGGTGTTCTTTGGAGCAACACGTACTAAGAAACTCTTTTGGTTCTGTAAAGGAGCTTTCAGCTGATGATCCAAATTTGCTAATAAGTCATACGCAAAATTTAGAACACCCTCTGTCATACTACATGATTTGTTGTTTCATTAAAGTGAAAATAAGTGCACATTCTCTGCAGAGAACACACCCTATATTTTACTGCACAATTTATTTTTGTTTCCTAAGTTTAACATTCTAGAGAAAGAAATGTGCCATAACCTTTGCACAGACTTTGTTTTATGGGTTTTTTTTTAACTAAGATGTAACATTTTATAATTAAACAGTAATTGTGTGTGAAACTGTGAAAAAATGTATTCTCTGTTGAGGAAGTGTACTTATTTTTCACTCAGACTATCAACAAAACATGTAGTTTGAGCAGGGATGCCTACACTTTTACACATGAACCTAAATGTTTATGAGATTCACATAGCTTATACCTGCAATCATTGACCATTAGGTAAATCTACAATATACAACTATGCCTGTTCCTTCTTGAACCAAGCTGGTCGGTTCAAATCCCAGGACCGTCAGTGGCACCACTGAGGTTCTCTTGAGCAAGGTACCATTCCCACACACTGCTCCCAGGGGCTGTGTTCCTGCCTGCCGACTGCTTCACTTGGTAAATGGATCAAATAGGACCTGTGAAAAAGCTTTTACTATTATGGGGCAGCTGGTGGCCTGGTGGTTAAAGTTGTCCCTGTTATTGGAAGGGCGTGGGTTCTAATCCCAGGACTGCCACTGGCACAAGTGAGGTACTGTTGCCACAAACTTCTCCCCAGGTGCTACCTCTCTGGCTATATAGGCCACTTTGCACTATACCAACAAAATTTTCAGTGACATGATGTGATGCAGCTAGTAATACAAATACTTACTTTACTGGGCTTACTTGTTAATGAGTGTTAACAGTTCACTGAACTGTGATTGGGTCTCTATACTTGAGTTAATTATTCCATAATCTAACACTGTAATAACGACTCAATTCTGAAATGAACGGTACATTTCATGAAGAACTGCCCTAAGGCTACCTAAGGCTTCATAACACCTGTGTAAGCCTTTCATGACAAGTGTCATGAACACTTATAAAGGCTTATTCCAACAAGTGTCAGTTGTCAAAAAATCCTGCATTGGTCATTTTGATAAAAATGCCTGTTGAAATTTGCCATTGTAGATGTTTTTGTAGGTTTATGTCAGTTGTCATGAAAGGTTCATGTATATATCATGTAGTCTTATGAACACTAGTGTTTTTGTTGCCATCGTTATTTAGGAGAAATATCATGCACATCTGACAGCATTTACGAAGACCTCAGGGCAAAACTTTAAGAGAGAACAGAGCTTTCTATTAACATACTAAGTGTAAAAACAGCAGAATCAACTCTACTCAATTTAAAAATGAAAATTGAAACTCTGAAAAATGAACCCTTTTTAACACTGTACCGTTTCTGTGTACACTTTCATGCTGAGTTGATATTTGTAGGTAATAACACTAATATTACCTGCATAATGAGGAAATGGATTCTAATAGTATAATAAAGCAATTTTCCCTTAGTTGTACTCTCACAAACGTATAGCTAGTCTCCCCAATTGTTCACATTTTACATAAAGGTGCCAGAAAAAGCCCTTTGCATTATGCCATAGATGAATCAGTTTAGATTCTCTAAAGAACCTTTTATTGCTTCTCAAAATATTATTATGAAGAACTAAACATCTAGTTTAACTCTTGGTAGACGACATGTTTAAATGAGATGTGTGAGTGTAAAGCTTGGAGGATTTAGAGGAGCTATGCCTCACATCTTCAGTCTATTGCAATGGTGCCCAATACCCCTACACCACAAGTTCCAGCACTCATGCATGAATTATAGCATGATATTCAGAAGCAGAAGTAACTGGTTTCAACTCAAGCTTTTACCTTTTGGACAAGTCGGTATCCCAGATTCCCAGATAATGCCCAGATTCACACAAATATTTGACTAAGAAATCTTCTGCTATACTGTTTATGGCCAGGTGCTTATAGAGAAGAGTCATTTAACCAGGCAAAGAACCATTAATGTATTCATTTAGTTCATGGCTCTGTATATATATATATGTATAACTGTTGTCTTTACTGGCTAAAAGGTCTTGTTGCCTAAGCAAGAGTAAAGTTAGTTCCACCAAGAGGTTAATAATCTCTGTCACTTGCTGTCTTTCTTTCAGACATACTACCACAGCAGTCCCATGGAAGATATGGACCTTGTCTTTCGTGCTTAGAGAATACTGCACATAACTTGCTTATTTTGCCACAACTCCTGTTGTTCTGGTGCCTCAACAGAGATTAATTGCTGCCCCTCTGATTCACCCTCTGCTTTGTCCAGTGAGGCAATAACTGGGTTTAACTTGTTTAAGCCTAGTAACCCTTCCCTCTTTAACCCATGAGCATTGCTAAATTACCTTTGTGCCTCGTGAGCTCCATTTCATGGGCATAGCCAGGCGTTCATGGCAGAACCAGGTCCTTCATGGCAGAACCAGGTCCTTATGGCATGGACAGCATGCCTCCTTGTACGTCATATACTCTGCGGTTTGTTATCTCTTCTCCCCTTGTATGGGATAAGGGGCTTTTTAGTGAAATTTAGGCTTCCACTCTAAATGGTGGAGGGAAGTCTATAGAATATCTTGCCAATCTGCTGAGATTATTCTTTCATGGGCAGTACGGAATGAAAGTGAATGCTACGTATGGATATAATTATGGTTCTGTGAGTTCCAGATGACAGCCAGAGTTACCAGTCACTCATAACCATTGAGGAAAATCCTAGATGTCAATCATATGTGTAACTGCGTGCCTCACCCATCATGTTTTTACCTGTGCGCAGAATACACAGTGCACTTTTTAGTCCAATCACCCGGGACCACTTTTACCATCGAAATTAGCATTACCATGTGTTTTTTTTTTTTTTTGGTCTTAGGCATGATTTAAAGGCTTTTTATTAAAGGTTTTAAAGTTGCTTCTAAGAAACACAAATATATAGATAACTTTTAAATGAAATTAATTTGGAGAATGTAGAGTTGGAACAGTCATCATACACACTCTGCTTTCTTGTCTTATACATACTTTGTTCTGAGATTTGGAATAGGAAGTATAACAATATTTATTGGTATTGTGATATATGACATACCACAATAAGCTGTTCTAAGATCAGTGTTTATGAGCAATAAAAGTCACTGGACAGATAATTCTGGGTAGTATTTTTTAAATATGATATCACCAGTTCTTTTCTTTTAATCTGCTACAATTTATCAAACTTAAGATACCTAAATATCATGTTGTGTGTATCACTGGGTATTGAGAAAATGTTTTATTGTGCAGTTACATTTTTTATCATGTCACCCGCTCCTAGCTAGGTTTGCTTTCTGCTGATCTGGTATGCATGCACCACTTTCATTCTTACTGTTGAGTGTATTTAGATGTTACCACATTTAACTTTAAAGTCTTGAGCACAAATTTAGTTTCTAGACACTGTTTGTGTTCATGCTAAAATAGCCAGAGAGTGCTTGTTTATACTTCCTCTTCTGTCTGGTTGAAAAAAAACTGAAATGGCTACTAGATGCTCATGTTCACAGTTACATTATTCTAAACGGTATAAGGTGTTCTAAAAGGTATAAGATAAGGTGTTTTCCCTGAATATGCTTCATTAACATGTGATCACACAGCATATATTAAGCTATTGACATTAAGCATATTGTTCATATGGCTTGCCACAGGATAGAATCATTCCTGTGAGATTTTTATGTTGTTAAAGGTTAGGGCAGATTAAGGGACCAGGTCAGGTCAGGTCAAATATATTTATAAAGCACTTCCAAAACAGTTGCTGTTACAAAGCAGTTTTACAGAAATTCATGTCTAAGCCACTAGTCCATGTGAGAGGCCATTGCCAAGCTATTGCAACTTCCTGCTGTTGTACATTATGGTGTCAGATTTTCTCAGTTCCTGTGAGATCACAGTCAGGGTTAGACCATGAGTTTAGTGAAAAGCAATTCTCACATGAAATCAGATGCGGAGGGGCAGGTAAAAATGTCAGCTTTAATCAGTATAAAATGTTTTTATAACTTTATGACTTACTTTATGAATTTATGAATTACTTTTTCAAGTGGGTCTAAAACAATTTCAACTTTCTTATTTTTATTTGATTTGTTCTTAAGAGTTTGAAAATTGACAATATAATTGAGTGTTTAAAAAGTTTTATGTAAGATCATGTCAATTACTTAATGTAGATTGAAAATTAGTAGTATTCATTCTTACTATTCTGATGAAAAATTTACCTTAGCTACATTGCATAGGATGCAAGGAATTACTTTGTTTTAAAGACACACCCTTTTGTGTTTCTGATTTCCCACTGTGTGCTTTTCACTCTTTTGATTTTGGCCTTTCACCTCTAGGACAACAAGTCAGATGTGAAAGCTATTATGGCACGCTTCCAAGCTGGAGGTGCCGTCACGGACGCGGGAGCAGGGGGACGTCCGAAAGCTGCTGTCCACCCCACCTTATCGGGTCCCGCAGTGCTGTCCAAAAAGCCTGTGCTGGAGACCAGCCTCTCAGGCAGTGCTGCTGCTAACTCTCACACACCTAAACCCAGCTACCTTAAGAATACAGTCTCCACAAAGAGTGCTCCTGAGGCCCGAGAGTCCCTCAAACCTCAAGCGCTTGTGAGCAGATTCGAGAACTCAGACACAAATGAAGACAGCAAACCTCCTTTTCCTAAACTCAAGCCAAAACCACTGGATGCATCCCAGGATGCTGAACAAAAGCTCTTGTTACCAAAGCCACCACTGCAGAAACCATCTATCAACACTGCAGCAGACCCCAAGCACTCATTCCCTAAGCCACCACCTGTCGTAACCAAGCCTTCCTGGACTCCCAAAATTGAAGACAACGGAAACACCCTAAATGCCAATACTCCTCCAAAAATGCCAGCAGCTCCCAAACCAAAGAGTACAATCTCCATGCTCCGCCAGCAGCCAGACGAAGCCAAAGACAGGGAACCTGTAAAAAAAGCTTTCTCAGGTTCTGGTGTAAAGCACTCAAGCTTCCGTGTTGCCCAAAGTGCCTTCAACAAACAAGAAGACTCAGCTAAAGATGAAACCAAATCACCAAGTACAAAGAATTTACCAGCACCAAGCCCTGCAATTGCACCAAAACCTAGCTATCAAAGAAAACCATCTGGGTCCAGCATCCAGACAGTCAATGACGATTCTTCAGCACCTCCAAAAAAGCCTTTACCTAATATTCTTGCCCTCGGCAGTGCCCCGAGCAAACCAAACAGACCCCCCAGGGTGAATCTTGAGAAGTTCAGAAAAGCTGCAGAGTCTCCAATTCAGGGTGAGTGCTGGATCATTATGCTTTTTGCCGCCTTTGTTTTTCACATGCTATATTACTTATGAATATTAAGACAAAATTGCTCAGTTATCTTAAAAGTTTTTACTGACAAAGTATATTTTGCTCTGACAAGAAACATAAGTCAATGTCCTTGCTGTAAAACATATCTATAAATGAAAAGATTCCAGCTTCTGCTTCTGTCAGAAGAATGCATGGACTCATCATGGCAGGGAACATTAAGTAATTAAATTAAATTAACATTAATCTGCAAAAAACAAGAAGTTTTCTTTGCAAAGCAGTCAGCACTCAGAAATGTGGCAAACACGTGGAAAAAATGGTTTCTGTTGTCTAGTTCTGTTGCCTGCCCCAGGATGTGGAGTACAACATGCAGTATCAGTCAACAATTAGATGACATGGGTTCTAGAATATTTACATGCAGTTAATCCCAGGGTCATGAAACATTAGGCAAAAGTTTCCTGTACTGCACAAGTTATTAACTTCCTCCTTTTGCATTTTACTTGTTAGCTGTGCAAAAAACAAGGAAGCTTAAAATGGGAACAACATTTAGAGAAAGGTTTCATTTTTAGCCCAAGTCAATGTGTTATATTCTGCTTCAGTGTTACTCCAGTGCAGATTATCTGGTTAAAAGTGGCGATAGTAAATAATATTTCAGCCATGTAAAATGCAGTCAGAAAAGGCTATTTTCATAAGACATATTTCACAGTAAAAATCCATCAAACCAATATGCTTGTCTTGTCACACTAACAAGGCAAATGTATTTTATGAACTGAACTTTTCTTCTGAAACTGAATATTAATAAGGACTTAGACTTAGGTCATGTACTGATGTTAAACAATAAATTCTGGATTGCAAAAACACATAAGAAGGTATTTTATGGTGCAGCATCCATTCAGAGAATGCAGTTCCACCACTCCACAGCCCAATTAACACTTGTGGATGTTTGGCACTGGCTGTGGTGACCTTATGGCCATGTGCAGCTTCTCCGGAGTCTCATTAATCTGTCAGTGCTTTCCTTCTAGAGAAGCTGTGTGTGCAATTGAACTGTGCCATCAGTATTTATAAATAGATGAAAAGTTGCTGAATTCACTAAACTAGAACTAGTAGGGTAAATTTGCTGGACACATTTGGACACAAAATGTAATTTTGAGATATTACCGCTCTTGGTGCCGGAACAGTAAAGTATGGTACTATGGTTCTTACAATTATACATTATATTACTTAAATCATGTAACACATTTTTATCAAGTAACAGTAACCCCAAAAATGGTGGGTTGTAACAAATTAATAATTTTTTAGGTTCCGAATTAAAGAAAGGAGGACCCCTTCCCCCTCCAGGATCTCACCCGAGCAGCCATGCAGCCCCAGATGTGCCCCCATGCTTACCCCCACGACCTCCTGGAGCCATGTCAGTAACCTTTCATTGCCAAACAAACAAATGAACAAACAATAAATAGATGGAAGTGATTGCAAATTAACTTTGATGTTTTGGATATTAGCATACTGCCTGATCAGGATGAGAATTATGATGATATTGGAGATCTGAAGGAATCATTTGGGGGTGAGTGGAGAGTAGAACTTAAAATACATTTCCTCACAAACTTACTTGAGGAATTATTATTATTTGAAAATTCTCAGAAAAGTACAAAATCCTTTTGGTAAAATCTGATTTGGGTAAATCTAATAGAATAGCTACAAATACCCAATTATTTGAATAGGACTATGCATTTAATATCTAACCTGAAATATTTGTCATTGTAGGAAATTCTGGAAAACAAGCTGAGGTAAGAAACTTGACCAGGGGTTTAACTGAAATAGTAATTATGAAAGTGTACTGATTTTTTGTCCTCTCTTTCTTTCATTTGTACAGGGAAGTGGAAGTGATGAGGAGATGTATGAGGATCTTGATGAAAGATGGTAGGCATTTTTTGACCACATGTAGTTCTGTTTCTGCAGGTGATGTGTAGAAACTGCTTTAAATTCAGAGATGTGGCAATTGCTAAATCAGTTCTGGTCATTTCTAAAAATATAACAAGGTCTGCAGCAGAGGCGAAGGAACAAGATAAGAAACGAGAAAAGGAAGAGAAAAAGCGAGTAGAGCAAGAAAAGAAAGATCAGAAGGAACGTGACCGAAAAGAACAAGAGGCAAGGAAGAAATTCAAGGTAAGTTCAGGATGTATCAGATTTCTTATTGTTAGTAGTAGTTGTGAAAGTTATCATGCTCGACAATTAATTGTTTCCCAAATGTTTGTGATTGATTTCTTTGCAGCTGTCTGGACCCCTTCAGGTCATTCATAAAGTGAAGGCCAGAGTAGACTGTAAAGGAGGTAAGAATGACCTCAGCATTAAACAAGGCGAGCCTATTGACATTCTACGCATTACAGACAACCCTGAAGGACGATGGCTAGCCAGGACACAGGATGGATCCTGTGAGTAGCAATGTCCCATCCAGGACAAATATTAGGGCAGATGGCACATACATGTCTAACTATGCTTGATCCCAAGCAGAGCACAGTCTGAAACAGCATAGGATCAAAATTACTTTTATAATTCATAGTTATCACAGAGCGATCTGTTCACACTCCAGACTCTTGTGCATTGCGCTAGAGATGGTGAAAGCCTCTTTCTGTTCATTTTTTTCCCAGATGGCTATGTAAAGACAGAATCAGTTGAGATTGACTTTGATAAACTGAAGAATCAAGGCCTCTCTCTCCCCTCTCACCTGGACCAAGATGATGGAGAGGTATATGATGATGTAGCTCCTCAAGACGACGTCAGTAGGTACAGTATTCTGTCCAAATATGAATACTATTACTGGGCGTTGGACCATATACTCTAAGTTGGCTGCTTATGCAGTACACCTACAATGACATAAAAAAAACCTGAAATCATATATTATAAAATAGAAACACCCAAATGTAAACTGATGGATTTTTCACAATTTACAGTATTTTGTGAATGAGATATAATATCATGGAAAAAATTTTATTACTTTTTTAAAAAGTAAATTATTATTATAACACTGACTTTATTACATGACAAACTATCATTATCTTTTTATAGTAAATTCTTGATACAACATTAATATGAATGGCTGAATTAATATGAATTGATAAGCAAATTTCAAATAATCCATTCTGGATATTTATTTTATTATAAGTTCATTCTCAGTGCTACAGACATGGCATTTGTTGACTTTCTAGGTGAAATGAGTAAACACGTGTGTGCAACTTTCTCAATTATTATGGAATCAATTACCATTCATCATAGTTATTTTCATAACATTCCTTCAAACAGTTTGGAACCTATAGAAAATTTGTTTCATATAGGAATAATGTTGTACATGCGAAAAAGGTTTACAGATACTGTCTACAGTCCATCTGTTGTTGCACAGTTTATCAACCCACATCCATCCAGACCATGAATGAAAATAAAGCTCTACAGTATCACCACAGACCAGATATTGATTGAGTGGTTGATCATTCTTAGTATTGCACTAATATTAATGTTAGTGGCATGTTAGAGGCAGTTTGAGTGTATCAGGCACTGTAGTATCGCATGGGTTTATACACCTAAAGTACATTTGTGGACCAATTTATTAGTCACATCCACATTGTTAATACACTCTGTAGGTATACAATTAGAGCCTATCCTTCCTCTCCTTTCTGGTTTCCTTCTTGCAACACACATCTAGCAAGACATCTAGCTCTTTCTCACAGCTGTACCTCAAATTGTTCACAACCCAAATAAATCCAGCGGTGGTCCAAATGAACGGGTTCAAGGGTTGCTGATAAAGTGTGCAGCAACAGATGGGCTACAGTCAGCAATCCTAAACTACAAAATGCACCTAAGGGGCAGGTGTTTCTGACAAAGTGCACAATGAGAGTAGGGACTTTATTTTATTATTTAAATTACTGGTTTTACCAGTTTGGGTTTATTGAAATAATTCTCATTTTCAATTTCAGAAAGAACGGTGGCCCAGGAGGTAAGTCTGAACCTATTTGCTCCTGTACCAGCAGAGTGTAGCTTGTAGGATTGCAATAAAAGATCAAACTCAAGAAGGTGTACATTTTAACCTGGCCAAGGGCAAGCATGTGTGAATGCTACACACAAAAGAATAATAATGTGAATAATACTGCCCTCTGCTGTCTATAGTTGTTCTACCTCCACCACCAGAGGGAGATGGAGATGTGTACGATGATCTGGATGACCCCAGTCTCATGGTCAGGTGAGAATGACATTGTTATAACTGTGCGCTGTACTAATATTAAAGTGATATGTAGAAACTGTATCTGATACTGTTGATGTTAATTGTACAGCTAACATATCAG
This sequence comes from Bryconaethiops microstoma, assembly GCA_037577275.1. Classification (NCBI taxonomy): domain Eukaryota; kingdom Metazoa; phylum Chordata; class Actinopteri; order Characiformes; family Alestidae; genus Bryconaethiops; species Bryconaethiops microstoma. Next base: position 7,041 of record JBBJLS010127860.1, on the reverse strand, counting down.
GTGTGTGTGTGTGTCACCATACCACATCTTAACACTAGCAACCCGGAGCCCAGGTTTCTTCCCAAACCTCGCAGTTTCCTTCGGATGCTAAAAGTTCCCACTGAGCGGAGAAAAAGTCCTGTCTGCAATAATGAGTAATTTCCATATTAGTAAGATGGAACCAGACAACATTCTTCTTTCAAATTATAACACCTTGTCTCAATCAGTCTACTTAATGATTATAATGAATTCCAGCAGTTTCACTTTAAATACACTCAGAATCACACTTGATTATGAACAAAACCAATCTGCAAGCAAATTGTTTAACATTTCATCATTCCATCCTTTATTAATTAGCGTGATTGACTGAGATGTATTTCCTCCCCTTTTTTTCTTTCTAATCAAACTCTTATTTTCACTATTGGTTTAAAAAATTATAAACTGATATATTTCAACTGATACAATGATAAAGTGCACGTTTCTTTATCTGCAGGGTGCCTCCTCCGCCACAGTTCAATCAAGATGGAAACCCAGGTTAGATTACTCATTGGCTTGGGTAGCTCTGCAAAGATGTAATGGATTTGCACTTAAGATACTTAGAAAATCAACAAAACAAAACCTAATTTATATTTTTGTGATACCACTCATGGCTGTCTTGCTTTTATTTGAATTGAAAGTAAAATGCGTCCGTTTATTATTCACTCTTCAAAATAAATTCTTTGGAGCAATGCCGCAGTGAAAGCTCTTGAGAACCTTTCTCTAAAGAACCATTTCAATAGATTATGAAAAAAAAGCTTTTTAATCGCCAAGGAATTTAAAGGTTCTAGGTCAGTTGAAGTCCTTTCCTAGAAACATATTTTAATGGCTATAATCTCTATTGTCCATTTACCTGAGCACTAATTTCACCAAAACAAGTTCTTTGTACATGCAGTTGTACTTGATTCTGATTCTCTGGACATGATGGGTTAATGGACACATCATATAAACTATTCAGTTAAATTCACACTAAAATGTTTTTTGTTTTTAACTGTATATTCATCAGATAAGTTAGCACCTGTCAGTGATGAAATTTATGATGATGTGGATTCTTTTCCACCACCCCCTCCTGTGAGCAGGTACACTCTCCACACCATTTGTAAAATCATTTAAACCACATAATGAATAAACTGTTGTTAAGAACAATTATTCATGTATTGTTACTTTGTAAAGTTATTTTTCCCTGAAATTCCCAGCCTGCCACAGAAGCTAAAGTCAAAAGGTGAAAATAAGACAGAAGACCTGAAGAAACAGAAGAAATTTGAAAAAGAGGAGAAGGACTTCAGAAAGAAGTTTAAGGTACTGCATACTGTTTCCCAAAAAAAGACTACGCCTAAAATGTGTTTTTAATGTGTTTTTAGTCTTATTTTGTTTTTATTCTATGGAATGTATGAACAATATCAATTTACAATGTTTTTCAGTTTGAGAAAGAGATCCAGGTGTTGTACCAGGTGACAGTGGCGGGCACTAAAAAGGCCGGTGGAAAGGATCTGGCTGTGCAGGCTGGAGAAGTCCTGGATGTAATCAGTAAAGCAGAACATGACAAATTAATCTGCAGGAACAAGGAGGGCAAGTGTGAGTAGTGTGATTTCTCACCCCAAATGAAATCTATTAAACATAAATTAAATGACAACAGAATTAATGCTTAAATTTGCCCGTTTTCAGTCGGATATGTCTCAACGAGCATCGTCCAGTCTGAGTAAGTTTAGTATTAAATGAGTTTGAATCTTTTAGAATTTGATATATGTGATATATGATATATTTTGCGGTATACATTTTATATATGTTTAAATAATTTGTATTTTAATGGCATAGAATTTGGATAGTGAACATGTGTTTTCTGCATCCACAGAGATAATGACATCTATGACGACATTGGCGATGGTAAGTCTGTGTTTTTGGTGAAACAATGAAAAAACACATTGCATGATTAAAATGGACTATTGAATACTACAAGTGTAGTGATGCAAATGTTTTTAGGTTTGATTTGAGTTTTGATTCTGAAGAGAAGATTTAGTTATTAATGCTGGTCATAAAAATGGCCGACCTCAAACAGAGTCTGTGTTGTGTAATACACAGATTGAGCTAGCTCAGATGAATAGAAATAGAAGTTCTCAAATAGAAGTTTCCCAATGCCCGTCATGTAAGCTATATAACCAAATAAACTCCAAAAGCTGATGTGATCCAAAACAACTATGTCTCAAGCATATAATAGAAGTTTTAATCCCAAATATTGTCACATCAATGTGAATGCATGCATTGCATAAGCCCGGCCACATCCCCAGCTTCCTTTCCTAGGACAAGATAATCACACTGTTAAGTGTAGATTACGGACAGGGGTGCCCATAACTGACAGCATCTAAGGGCCTCTCGGAAGAGGTTGAGGGGCATGTTGGGGATACAGTTTTACATTTCAACACACTGTTTAGGATGTTCATTTATCTAGGTTTTCGATATTGTACTTTAATCTTTGTACTCTTACAGAAACATTTATGATGACCTCCTCTGACATCCTTTAAGATTTGACATAACAATATAGTCAAGATAACCAGTGAATGAAAGAAACACTACTGAATATAACTAATTTATGGATTAAATCTATCTTTACAGATTGCATCTATGACAATGACTAAGGACTTACGAAAACGACAGCCGCTTCATGCAGCTACTGATTTAGGGCTTGTTTTGTTGTATTGTATGGCAGTTCATGTTGGGCTAATTTATTGCACGTACAAGTAAGCAAGATGGTACAGGTCACAACTAACATTTTACAATGTTGATGAAGTTTTGCATAAAAATATTTTGACTCTATTACTGTTACATCACAAATTACACAAGTATTTATAGATATACCAGAACCAAACAAAGCAGTAAGGCTAGCCTTTCCCCCATTCCCTTGTTTGCTCAAACAAAAATATATTTTACATGTAATTTGCATAAAATCAATAATACCATATATATCTAAGAGGCAGTATTTTGTATTCAATTTGTACTTTTAATTTTTGTAGCCTACTATACTGCACTGTTTCTTTTTAATAAAGAATATTCTACACCAAAGCAGAAGTTTGTTCATTGATGCAAAATACATCACCACACCCTGCTATCATGCTATTCTGCTATCCAAGATTAGACAACATGGATCTATGTGTGTCATTGATGGGTGTGTTCCCAGTGAAGAATCGTTCAATGGGTTAGCCTAAAGAGTCCAGCTGGTTGTAGTGGCTGTGGGCTGCTGTACTAATGTTATAAGCTGTCTACAGTGCAGGAATGTCAGCAACACAAATTCCTGCCATTTATAGTCATAGTGACTCAGCAAAAAGTCAGATTTACACACTTTTCACTTTACCTCAGACACAGTTAATTAGCATAGTTTGGTCACCAAATTTTGCCTCTGTAGTTTTACACTGAAGTTGAAATGCTAAAGTAATGAAAGTCTATCCCTACTAATTAGCATCCAGCAAACTGCATGTCTAAATCAGTTGCATCAAACTGTGCAAGTTAATCTGAAATTCATCTGCTAATGCAATGTTCCACACTGCTGACATACTATCATCTGCAAACAGGAATACAATTAAGGCTTCATTCTGTGACCGTTTCTGTTGTTTTTAGCCATGTTTTGTACTTGGCCTATTTTTAAAGATACACAGAATGTCATGAGTGTAGAAACCACAAAAGCAAGTTTATTTGACATGACTGAACAAATTGAAGTTTGACGTTTGAGACGTTTAGGTGTGACGTTTGAAAAATGCTGATGATGTATAAGCTTCTATTAATTACAATAGCCCCAGAGCTCTAGCGCGACTAACTTTAATGTTACCGATATGACTCCTCTCAGCTCATACCACACAATGAAAGTGATGATGGAAAACATAAAGGAAGATATCACAGTGACACATTTGGAAACCAACATTTGTATTTGGTGCTTCTCATGATCAGATAATAAGACTGATTAACTTGTTCATAACTTAGAAAGTACGTTAAACATTAAGCACAGTAGCCATGCACAATGTGCAGTAGATAATGCAGAGTTTGGTGACAAGGTATCAACTTACAAAAATAAAAATATTATGTACAAAAATGTATCAACCATTTTAATAAACATACATATTACAATATTTGTCCTCCCCAGGAAGAACAATGAAATTACCATTTGTACTGAAAACTCAAGCCTCACTACTTCACCCTAGCAAATGTACAGTTTGCTGATTTACTTGTTCTATTACAGCATGTACAATATATTGTTCGGGCAGCCTTTTAAGACAGCAAATGGTGCTAAATTACACATGTATATCCCCTTGGATATGTCTTCACTTTTGGCTAATTCAGCAGCTTAAAATCCTGAGCCTTTTTAGACTCATTTTACAATGAACAATTTCACCGGCTTTAGATTAGGACATCTAGTCATGCTTTACGTAGAGAAGGAAAAACAGCCTATTGAACATGAGAGCATGTCAGATATTTAAACACGCGGAAGGAGTGACATTTTCAGAGCACAGTAGATCTGGTTTCTTACCAAAAAGTGATTATCAGTGGTAATGATTATGAATGACCAATGTGAAATGTGGAAATAAATGAACCAATCTGTTTATATGAATGAGTTTAGAGCTGAAGTTTCATGCTTATTGTGAAAAACAGGTTCTAGGATATGGTAAGACTTTTTTTTATTGTTTCCATCAAACCCATGTCAACTAAAAACTGCTCTAATGATCAAAGCTGGTGAAGCGTGCCTTAGCTGCTCCAAACTCAGATTTTTATTGTATATAGCATTAGTATGATATATTTTTATATATTAAATAGTGTATATTTATACAGTTGCCTTTATAGATGTGCCAGCCCAGCTGATTTCCTGCACAGTTGTTTTGGCACCCACTGTACTGCAAATTCTCCATCTGAACATATCTTTAGATTGGAGTGTACTTGTAGTGAGTGTTCAATAAACAGTTTAAGGTGATATTATAAATTTACTTTAAGCCTGTTAAACTGTTTTGTTTTCTTCCTTATGCTTGAGGCTTTTTTCACTGTTTACCATTATACTGACAGCACCCTCCCTACAGGATGCAGACTCATTCAAAAGTAAACAAAGGTAAACTGTGCGTTTTCAGAACAGAAAAGTAACATAAAGACTGAATGATATATTGCTTACTGATCATTGTCATGATGGCAACCTTTAATACACTGATATTACTGAATTTTACAATATGGGCCCCTAACCAATTAATGAATTAAATTGCATTGTATTGTAAGCGCCAAGCATTCTGACTAGGCATAGGTGGGGGTTTTGGAGGAATTAAGACACCGATCAAACAAAGGCAAATTATTTTGGTCAAAATAATACAGGCCATTCTTTAACCAAGTAATATCAAATGGTTTGCTATAGTTTTAATATATTACAATATATTTCATTATGGTATTATTACAATATGGTATTTTATCCATACGTAGCTCTACCAGCATCCATCAATGACCTTTCAGCAGTCATCTAGAACAGCGTTTCTCAAACTATGGATTGCAGACCGGTGCCGGTCCGTGACAGGGTTCCTGCCAGTCCTTGCTTCTGCACCAATCAAAATTCAGTCAGATCAGGTCTGACCTCAGAGCTTCCGTGTCTGCGTGCCCCTCCCTGCCCCATCGACTTCACGGCTCGCCCCTTGTTTTAGCATTCTAGAATGTTCAGCTTTACTGCCATATACATATATCTGTCTACGGGTACGAGACCTGTTCCCCAATTCAGAGATGAGTTATGTGCCACCTGTGGTCCAGGATAAACTTTTGGAGCTCTCGTGTGATGCTGTTTACAGTCGAAATTCGGCCAGCTGTCTGTCCTGTTTATGGTCGTTTCTGCAAGGCCCTGCAGCCACAAAGCCTGACATGACGGGTCCCCAGGACAAATAAGTTTGAGAAACGCTTACCTAGAACCTATAATTCACACCAATGATAAGAAGCTGTTACTGACACAAGGGATCAACATTTGTGTGTTGTCTTGGTGGAACCAGATCAAACAGAACCATCATTTTGGATATTCAGCTGTTTTAACAGGTATGTCTAGCATCACTGCATAAGCTACTCAGTTACCACTACTTTTGCTGCTTTTCCTACATCACAGAGGCAATTATATGAAGCACAGAGTCCTTGCAACAAGGTGGCATTCCTCATAATAAGGTAAGTTTTCCTGTCCTTTCTCTGTCCAAAAGATCCCACAGATTCCAACAGGTGTGTCTGAACCATTGATAATCCACATTCTGATGAAACTTTGGGATGGGCCAGAGGCATTGGGACAAAGTCCCAGTAAACAGTCTTCTGAGGGAGATGTTCTTGTAGGTAGGAGATTTTAGTTCCGGTCTGTAATACTGTTCAGTTCTTTACAAGCTGGCAGTCAGAGCTGATTGACCTAAGGAGGAGAGAACAAGAGTTATTTAAAAATATGGCTAAAAGCAGAAATACAGTGGGGGAAACAATTATTTGACCCCCTGCTGAATCTGTAAGCTTGCTGACTTACAAAAAAAATGAACAGTCTAAATTATGAGGTAGATTCATTTTTATGGAGAGAGACAGAATATCAACCAAAAGTAAATAAAAAACATGAAGGTTATAAATTGATTTGCATGTCATTGAGTGAAATAAGTATTTGATCCCCTACAACCCAGCCAGACTTCTGCCTCTCACAGACTGGCTGTGTGCCCGTGTTCCACACAGATTACAATCAGTCTATCAATTACAGAAACTCCTGATCTTAACTCGTTATGTGTATAAAGCACACATGTCCACAGAATCAGTTTTTTCTATTCCAACCTCTCCACCACCATGGGCAAGACCAAAGAGCTGTTAAAGGACATCAGGGACAAGACTGTAGACCTGCACGAGGCTGGAATGGGTCACAAGACCATCAACAAGAAGCTTGGTGAGAAGGTGACGACTGTTGACGTGATTATTCGGAAATGGAAGAAATATTAAATGACCATCAGTTGCCCTCAGTCTGGAGCTCCATGCAGTATCTTGCCTCATGGGATGAGGACGATCATGAGAAAG
>JBBJLS010127844.1:0-17064 GCA_037577275.1 Bryconaethiops microstoma | reverse complement strand
CCATTCCCTAACTACAGGGGACAGTCTCCCTGGAGCAACTTGGGGTTAAGGGTCTTGCTAAGGAACCCAGTGGTGGTGCTGAAGGTAGGATTCGAACCCATGACCTCTTGGTCCAGAGATAAATATCCTACCCACTAGGCCACCACCACTTTCTCTCTCTCTCTCACAAACACTCACACACACACACACACACACACACACACACTAAAACACACGCACACACGCACATTTTCTTGCTCTCCCCATCTTTCTCAACAAGACTAAACATCCCCCCGCTCTCTTGCTCTCTGTGTGGCCAATGAGTGCAAAGTGATTTAGGCAGCAAAATGAGGAAATAGAAAGAAAACTGATTTGAAGTGGTGTATGTGTGTGTGTGTGTGTGTGTGTGTGTGTGTGTGTGTGTGTGTGTATGTGTTTGAGCGTATGTGTGATGTGTGTATGTGTGCAGTAGCCAATGGTTTATTGAGGTGATTGTAATTTGATAAGCTGAGAAAACTCAATGGACTCTGACCCACTCAGCATTTTTACACCAGAGAGAGAAAGAGAGAGATGAAAGAATCAGAGAGTGAAGGGGAGATAAAGAGAAAAAAAAGAAAGAGAGAGAGAGAGAGAGAGAGCGAGAGAGAGAGAGAGAGAAGAAAACAAAGTGGTCACTCTTGTTTCTGTAATGACTCATTTTTTGCATATTTCAAACATTAAACTGGTAAATAAATTTACTGTAAATGAGGTTTCACCTGTGAGTCTAATCAATCTTAAAATACTGATTTCACCTTTAGCCACGAAGATCATCTCTCTTTCAGTCACTCACTCTCTCTCTCACACACAAACCTTCTGCAAACTATTTTTTTTTAAATCAAGACGTTCACACAACTTTCCACAAGCGTGTGTGTCACAGCTGGGTGTTCTGGGGGGCATTAAGCAGATGTTCCTGAGTCCCTTTATTGAAGAGGTTGGTACACCCACTGGAGTGTGTGAGGGATGTTTGTGAGCAAAGAACTCCATGGGGAAAGAGCTGAGAGACCCAAACTGCAGAGCATGCTGGGATGCTCTCACATATGAACAGATTCTGTCAGACTCTGGAGACAAAGCTTTACTCCCTCAAACAGAACACTGTTGAACCCTTCTGAGTGAAGTGCCTGTTGTGTAGTAGTCTAGTGTGCACTCAGAGTGGAGTACAGTAGAAGTGTGTTCATAAATTGAAGCACAGTATGAGTATGTGTATGTATTAGCTGTGTTTGGGTACAGTGAGGTGTGTTAAGCTTTATTCAGTGTGGATTTGGAGTAGTGTGCACTATAGTGGAGTACAGAATAGCAGTGCTTACTCTGTGTGGAATACAGTGTAGTAGTCTGTACTCTAAGTGGAGTACAGTAGAGCAATGTGTACTTTAAGTGAAGTACGGGAATGTAGGGTGTACTCTAAAAGAGTACTGTGTACTGGAATACAATACAGTACTGTGTATTGTAAGTGGAGTAAAGTATAGTAGTCAGTACTCTAAGTGGAGTGCAGTAGAGAAATGTGTATTCTGAATTGAGTATAGTAGAGTAGTGTGTACTGGAGTACAGTAGAGCAGTGTGTACTCTAAATGGAGTACAGTAGAGTGGTATGTACTCTAAATGGAGTATAGTAGAGTGGTTGTGTATTCCAAGAGGAGGACACTAGAGTAATGTGAACTCTAAATGAAGTACCATAGAGTGGTTTGTACCGTAACTGGAGTACCATAAATTAGTGTGTACTGAAGCACAGTAGAGTAGTGTGTGGAGTACAGTACTGTGCACTCTAAGTGGAGTACAGTACTGTGTACTCAATGGAGTATAGTAGAGTATTGTGTATTATAAGTGGATATAATATAGTACAGTAGTGCGTACTCTAATTGGGGTAGAGTATACAGTAAACCCCCGACATTCACAGGGGTTATGTTCCAAGAGCACCCACAAATTTGTGATGTTCCTAAAAATGTGATGTGCCTATTTTTATAATGTAAACCCTAAATATGCCACCAAATATGCTCCCAAAACACTTTAATTTTATTTTAATCTCAGTTTAATACAAAACACTAAAAAAAATATAAAGATAAACCCATATCCGTACTGTACAGTGTACACTGAACTGCTGTCTCCCGCAGTGCTAGAATGTAAAATACCGATGTTATCCATAAAACAGTACTGTAATTCATGCAAGCGTGTTTTCTTTGGTATCCGCTGTCATTTTCTTTGATATAAGCAGGGTAAATCATTTCATTTCATTTACAGTAATAGAGGGCTTTAAGAAGAACAAAACGAAAAACATGAGAACACTCAGCGAAACACTCAAACTCCACACGGGAAACTGTTATGATGTGGGAATGCTGGACTGCATCTGGCAGAGATGCGTGACAGGGCAGCAGCCATTTAGCAGTGAGGAGAAATTATCAATGCTCTTGGATTGGCTACTGTCAAACCTCCCACCTCTGGGTACAGGGGTGTTTCACAATTTATACAGTTTATACAGTTATATTTTATATGGAAATGTAGCTGAATTTACATTGATATTTATGTTATAAAATTAGTAAATTGTATTTTTCTTAATAATTTAGCACTAAAATGCATGAAAAATTATATATAGCCACAAAAAAAAAAAATGCGGAGGATATCTGCGGTTTCTGCAAATTTGTGGGGGTTTCCATAAACAATTATTATTTAGGTTCTAAGAAAAAATTACTGAAGCCTCAAATTAGCAGGGGTTCACTGTATTCTGAATGTAGTAGATCAGTGTGTACTGGAGTACAGTAGAGCAGTTTGTGCTCTAATTGGAGTACAGTAGAATAGTGTACACTAAGTATAGTTGATTCGGGACAGTTGTTTCAGGACAGTTTATACTCAAAGTGAATTTTTTTTAAGATGGTGTGTATTCAATAGTTCAGTGACATGATGTAGAGTGTTCAGACCATAATGGAGAGAAGTTGAGTAGAGCAGAGTCCCATTCGTAACCAATTCCAGCTGTAGGCCAGATGTATCCCTCCGGACTGCTGCTTTGAATGATGTTGATTTAATGTCAGTCATACATGCGTGATGGCAATGACTCAACATTGTGGACTTGAATCAATATCAGAAATTGAGTTGAATTTGCAAAAACCATCAGCACAACTTTCTCTTTCCCTGATGGTCATTTTGTATGGAGTAGTAGTCCATAATTATTTGAAAATCCCTGTTTTCAGAATATTGACTTCATCTGAGGTAGTTATTGAGGCTGAAATGTGCGCTTCAGAGTGTGCTATCATCAAAACGAGTTGTGTGGATTACAGCAGGGAAAGCATGAAGATGTGAAAGAAAACATTTTCAGAGCCACTTGGAAACCTCACATTTTTCTTCATGATTTACCTGTCCACCTGACCATAAAATATATAAATAAGACTATTCAAAAATTTGCTTATTATAGACACTCATTTCACTTGTATTTTTAAAACAAGGAAGTTTTTTACGTGCTTTTTAAACACTTAAATAGAAACAGAGATACAGTATGCCGTAAACCCTCAATACAGTAAACCCCCAAAATTCTGAAATACTGAATTTGTGATCTGGTAAAAAAAAAACACAAGGAGAATGTTACATCATGAACAAATATTTGTTTCATTTCTTCCATCCATAATCATCCCAAATATTTTTTCTGTCCATTGCTAATATGCACCTCTCTTGTAAACAAACATTTTGTTTAATCTGTCTCCATGGCAATTAGTAAAATTCAAGGAACCCCACAGTTGGCATCCTGAATTTCACACACTGCCTGTTAACAGTTTTTTGGTGAAAACAATATGCAGCCAAATTGTATTCCTACACCTAAAAATGATTCCTTTTGAGCCGTTTTGTATAGTACCTTTGTATAGTTTGGTCTCGGAAAACCAAACTACCTTTGTACATAAATGAAGAAAGAACATAAAGTCTCCCTTTTTGATGTCCCTGTGATAAATAATAGATACATTATACTTTGCGAGATATGCTGTTTCAAGTTTGGAGACAGGATAAGGGCCTGTAATATATGCAGTACATTACAGGAGCTTGTACAACCCTTGGTGTACACACATACACATGCACTCACACACAAACACACACATACTTTATATTCATGTTAATGACTTTAATGGCCTCTTCTGTTCCACTTTCATATGAATTAAAGAGTTAGAAAGCTGAGCTGGTTTCTGGGGTGCAGAACAAAACGTTCTGGGTCAGGAAAATATTGCCCAAGTCTGTGTGTGTGTGTGTGTGTGTGTGTGTGTGTGTGTGTGTGTGTGTGTGTGTGCGCGCGTGCGCGCAGACATGTTCATAGATTGTGTTAGAACTGCTTGTGAGAAGTCTTTTTAGAGGCTTTTTTGACAGCACTTGGTCTTAATGAATGTTAACACTACCTGTCAAAAGTTTTGGCACACACTGAAATATTCTACATTTGCATGTTACTCACTTAATATTTACTAAAATAAACTCAATATTCTTTGTAAACAAATAAACTTACACTATGTTCACACACTAAATGCTTTTATTAGCCATCTAATGAAATATTAAGTGATGAAACAGTCAACTAGTGCTTTTAAAGTTAAAGGAAAGTCTAGAATTTGATTCTACCTTACCACACAACCAATTAATAGGATGCCAGACCTGCGCTGTTACAGATTCTTTAATATTATAAAGGAAATGTTTTCATCAATTAGTTGGTCAACATTCCAGTGTTTATGAAAGTTTACTGCAGCTTATGTGGTGTGCAAAAATGTTTGACTGGTTGTGTATGTAGGTTTATGTAAGTTGCCATAAATGGTTTATGCAGGTGTAACAAAGCCTTCTGAACTCTGGCCTCTGCATGTTCCAGTTAGTCCTGGGCTTAGAAAATGAAACAGACTACCTGACGTGAATCACCACTTCAGAATCTCTGCTTTCACAGATGTCTACACTTCTGTGTAGAACTTTTATGAGTCTGAGGGGAAAGTTCATACTGTCCTACCTTTTAAAGCCATTCATGAATTTAGCTCAAAGCTGTAGAAGCAAGACACCATCATCTTATGCCGACTACTACTACATGAGAGTTTATTCTAATAAAAGTATAATAAACAGTATAAAAACATTATCTTCTATCTTCTGTCCTCCTGTGCTTTCCCTTCTTTCTTTCCTTTGCTGTCTTCTTTCTTTCTTCCCCTCTTCTTTCTCTTTCCCCTTCTTTCTCTTTCCCGATATCCCTTTCCTTCTCCACCTCTCTCTCTCCCCTCCTCTTTTTTCTCTCTGTCTCTATCCACATTTTTCATTTTCTTCCTTTCTTTCCTTCTTCCTTTCTTCCTTTCTTTTTTCCCCTTTCTCTCTCTTTCTTTTTTCTTTTGCTCTCTCCTTCCCTATCGTTCTGTCTCTGTCTCTCTCCACATTTTTTCATTCTCTCTCTTTCTCTCTTTCTCTCTCTCTCTCTCTCTCTCTGTTTCTCTTTCTCTGTTTCGTGTGGTCAACCCCACAGTTCTGCTGGTCTTGTATTATAATTGGTTCTCCATTGATTTATTACTCGTTTTACACTCATCTGAGCTGCTGCTGAAACACTTCTTGCTTTAATCGTCCAAGATCAGACTGGCTGCGTTCGCTGACCACCTCCCGCAGCGTGTTTGGGCTGAGGCAGCATGGTGAGGGTGGCTGCGGTGAGCGTATGTTCTTTCACTTCAAAGCAGCACGAGAAGTGTTTAAAGTGTTGCAGCAGAAGTCACTTTCTATAATTCATTATTATCTAATTTAATTAACAATTCCTCTAGTCACATGTGTGGGGGTGGAAGGAAAGGGTGTATGTGAGTTTGGGATGGCCAGAACGAGTGTGTGTGAGTATGGCATGGTCAGAAGGGGTGTGGGTGAGTGTGAGGTCGGCAGAAGCGGTGTGATTGAATGTGGGGGTGGGTGGAAGGGCTGTGTGTGAGGGTTGGGGTGGGTGGAAGGGGTGTGCGTGTGGGGGTGGGGTTGGAGGGACTGTGTGTGTGTGAGGGGTGGGGGAAGGTGTGTGTAAGAGTGGTGGTGGGTGGCAGCACTGTGTGTGAGTGAATGTGGGAGTGGGCGGAGGGGGTGTGTGTGAGTAAATGTGTCAGAGTGGGTGGCTGTTCACTGTCTTGAAGCAGCACAGACGGATTCCATCTGAGCAGACCTACGTGTGATTGTAAACAGTACTTAGTTCACCATTAAATTTTTTTAAAACATTTCTTATTATAATAATGTGTGCTCAAGATTTTCAAAATGTTTCATATGCATGCTGGTACATTTTAAAGTTGATTAAATAATAGTTGATTAAATTATAAAAAGAATCTTTTTGTCACATTCACAAGGATATGCTGAAAAAAGGTTATGAATCACTTGTACACATTATTTAAGGCTTTAAATATTAGAAAAGAACAAGTAATGTAGAATCAGGAAAACAACCCTCAGGATTCTAACTCCTTCAACCACAAGCAACGTCAATCTGCTCACACCTGCATTTAACTTTTGTAAGCCTTAACACAGCATAAAGCATGTTCATCCCCGCAATACCCCCAGAGATACAGCAGAAAAGCCAGCAGACACTCTGAACCTTCAGCACAGCAGCTTTGCTACTTTTATTGGAAGCAACATTATGGTTCTTTATATTACACTTTTTTTCAATTGCTTAAGTACAATTGGGCCCATATTTTCAAAACACAAGCACAAAACTACACCAAATTAGCATAACATCTCAGATCTTTTGAAAAATAAAACACTATTGTACAGTTTTTTTTCAATTGCTTAAGCAGAATTGCTTAAGCACAAAAAAATTAAACTTCTCTCCGCTTAGCTGCACCTGGACATACAGCTTCATCAACGTCACAGGCTATGTTTTCATAGGCAAGATATTGTGTGAAAAATCTTCTGGAATGTCGGATCCATCCTTGAATAGATACATCAGTCTGATTACATGCGTCTTCCATTGCTTGAATGAGAGGTGCATGAACATATGGCTGTAGATGATGCCGAGAAAAACTCTTCTGTTGGGTTTAGGATGCGTGGGTATGGTGGAATATAAAGACATGTAAATTGTGAATGTTCATGAAACCAGTGTTGGACCAGAGGAGATCTGTGGAACGAAACATTGTCCGTGGTGACAATGTATCACATCTCATCAATTTGATTTGCAGCAATAACAATATTATTGAGTTGTTCTAAAAATGCCAGAATGAGAGCTGTATTGTAAGGACCTAAGGTGGCATGGTGGTGGAGGACTATACAGTAAAATATCGCATGATGAGGCATTGAGACCAGAAAGTTCTGATGCAGTATAAGCTACCAATTTACTGTAAAAAAGGAGATGTTCTTCACTTATGCTGTTGACAAAATGTCTGGATTACAGATGTCACTGTATATCTGCTGAGGCTTGGCTGGACTCTAAGTCCACCCTCCATCAAAGTCAACCCATGATTTACTATGTGGTTGACAAGGGTTGCACGAATTTCGTTGGAAAGATTGGGTCTACTTCTTTGTCCTCTCCTTCCAGCAGGTTTACCTCTACCTCGACCTTTTCCTTGACCTCTACCTTGGCCTCTTTCATGGCCTCTGCCTCCACCTGCTTCTCCACCATGCCTCCTCTCATTCTCACTCTTCCTCTCATGTCCTCTCTGTTTGTTGAAGACAGGTTAACTCACTCTTTTACAGTGTCTACACCTGATTGGTGTGTCTATAATTAAGCAACTAAGTATTTGTACACCTTGTGGTTGTGTTTAACCAGTTGGTTCATGAGTGTGGTTATTTGAAAGCCAGTGCTTTGAAATGGACATGTGTTTAGTGATTTGCAAATCACTGTGTGTTGAGTTTTGCAAGAAGTGTGAAGCTGACAATGTCCCTAGTGTTGTGCAATGTTTTGCTAACTAAGTGTGAAGTTGGGCCTAAATCTGGGAAACTTTTTTTGTGTGTTGAGAAAAAGCAATCAGAAAAAACTGTAAAAAACTTTTTAAATGTTGTCATATTGTAGAAAGAGATACCTGGTGAATATTGCCAAAAACTGCTTGCTCACTGACAATGTTGTTTTGGCCAACACCATAATTATAATAGCTCTTTTTTGGTCTTCTGTGAACATGATGCCCCTCCCTTCTTGGCGTTCTTGACCCTCAATCCTATGTTGACAAAACAGAATACGTGTAGCGTAAACAGTAAAATATCACATGATTAGGCATGGAGACCAGAAAGTTCTGATGCATTGTATACTGTAAGCTACCAATTTAATGTAAAAAGAGGAAATGTTTTTCACCTATGCCATTGACGAAATGTCTGAATTACACATGCCACTGCTGAGGCTTGGCTGAAATCTAAGTCCAGCCTCCCCTCTAGGTCAACCATGATTTACTACATAGCCGACAAGTGTTGCATGAATTTCATCGGACAAATTTGGTCTTCTTTGTCCTCTCCCTCCACCAGGTCTACCTCTACCTTGGCCTCGTTCATGGCCTCTTCCTCTGCCTCAACCTGCCTCCTCTTATTCTCACTCTGTCCTCCATATTTGGTCATGACAGGTTAACTCACTTGTTCCCTTTTATAGTGCCTAAACCTAATTGATGTGTCTATAATCATGCAAGTGTTTGCACACCTGGTGGTTGTGTTTAACCAATTGGTTCATGGGTGTGGTTATTTGAAATCTAGTGTTTTGAAATGAACAAAGTGAAAGTGACCATTCTGTCATACGTGAACACACCACAGCACACAGTATAAACAGCACGAAATTCTTCCTCTGCATTTAACCCATTCACCAAGTGAAGCAGCGGGCTGCCAGGAACGCAGCACCCTGGGAGCAGTCTGTGGGAACGATACCTTGCTTGAGGGTACCTCAGAGGTGCTTACCAGTCTTGGGAAGCGAACCCACAACTCCTTGATCGCAGGGTGAACGCCCTAACCTCTAGGCTACGAGCTGCCTGTGTGCTTAGTGATTTGCAAATAACTGTGTGTTGAATTTTGCAAGAAGTGTGAAGCTGATATGCTTAGTGTTGTGCAAATCTGAGTTTTGCTAACTGAGTGTAAAGTTAGGCCAAATGTAGGAGGCTTTTTCTTTTAGTCTTTAAGCAATCAGAAAAATTTTTTATATCTAACTGAGCTACAACACTTCCACGGAGGCAGCCAAAGTGGACAGTCACAACATGATGTGTTAGAGTTTGGGTAAGAACTATGCAACTGTAGGCATATTTAAAGAGATAATATCTCATTTGCATATGCATATGTAATTCTTGCATTCCACCTACTAATTTGAATTCCATGCTGTCAAATGACAAATCCCATGCTGTCAAAGGCCTAGTGTGTGTGTGCATGACAATACATGTGCTTGTGTGTGTGATTGTGTGTGCATTTGTCTGTGTTTGCGTTGGATGTGAGTGTATGTGTGTGTATTTTTGTGTGTGCATGAGCATGTGTGTGTGTGTGTGTGTGTGTGTGTGTGTGTGTGTGTGTGTGTGTGTGTGTGTGTGTGCGTGCACACAAGTACTGTGAGTTAACAGCGTCTCCCTTTGTTAACTCATAAATTCTTAATCGGCAGCCTCTGACTGACTCATCTTGTGTGTGATGGCACGAACACCTGCAGTTCATTGGCTGTAATTTAGTTTTCTGTGAATTAGCCAACACATATTTTCAAATAGTTCACAGTCAAGTCTCATTACATGTGGGTGTTTGTGTGTCTGTGTGTGTGTGTCTTTGTGTACAAGTGTGTGTGTGTGTGTGTGTCAGTGAGTGTGTGTTTGTGTGTGCAAGAGAGAGAGAGAGAAGGAGGAAGTGAAAGAAAAAATAATTTTTTGTTAAATTTTTTGTTAAATTTTATTTTTAAAAGGAAGTATACAGATGCTCGTTAATGAAATAATGAGTGTGTGAGTGTGTGTGTGTGTGTGTGTGTGTGTGTGTGTGTGTGTGTGCGCGCGGGCGTGTGTATTTGTGTGTATATGTGTGTGTAAACACTGCTGTCAAAACTTCTGTGCCGTCTCTTAAAGAACTATGCCGGTCCCTCCTCTAATCTGGAGTCATTACATTAATTGGTCATTAAGGGAAATGGCCCGAGACGAAAGAGGAGGGAGAGAGAGAGAGAGAGAGAGCAGAATTGTTTTCACTTTTGCTCCGAGACCATCACACAGCATCCGAGCTTATTCATGGAGATTCATTTGTTGACTGGCT
The DNA here is from genome assembly GCA_037577275.1 of Bryconaethiops microstoma. Classification (NCBI taxonomy): domain Eukaryota; kingdom Metazoa; phylum Chordata; class Actinopteri; order Characiformes; family Alestidae; genus Bryconaethiops; species Bryconaethiops microstoma. The sequence continues at coordinate 6,930 of JBBJLS010127844.1, read as the reverse complement.
CACTGAACCTCGCCGAACGCCATTGTTTTTCTCTCTCTTTTTTGGGGGGTTTTGCACAAGAGCCTCAAACCCCAGACCTGCAAGAGGCCTCAGTGCTCCAAAAACACTAATCTGCATGCTAGTGGCCAATGACAATTCAGTACAGAGGTTCAATACACAAATAACACACAGTGTAGATGCCAGATAGTTATCCCATCATTTATCTCAGTGGCTGCCGGAACCAGACAAACTGCACATTGCTCACAGTAATATTTCACCCCTAAAATTGCACATTACACCAGAAAACCACAAAGATTGCACATGTCCTCAAAATATTGCACTCAAGAAAAAAATATTGCACACCAGAGAAATATTGCACACCAGAGAAACCTTCACTTATAGTTCTGCCGTGTTTGGATGTGTGTGTTTGTGTGTGTGGTTGTAATGAATACGGAGAAAAGGATCCAATTGCAGAAAGGTTTTGCAACTTATTGCAATGGAGCAATAAGTCCGTCAGGCAAAAAGGGGAAAACAATGTCCAGAGCCAAAAGTCCAAAAAACCGAGAATCCAAAATCCAAAAATCAGGGGCAAGGCAAAAAGAGAAGTCCAAAGGCAAAAACAGGTCGATAACAAGAACGTGGGCAAGAATCATAGGGAGTCGCTCGGTAACTAGAATACTAGAATGCTTTGCAATGGTTGTGTTTAGTCCGGGTCCTTTTATATCCTGTGGTGTCAGAACTCAGGTGACGGTGATCTCCATCTGATTGTTTGTGTTGAACTGCTGGAACTGGATTGGTCAGGTCTTGTGGATCGGGAGTCTTGTTCCGTTACAGGTCTTACACTACCATTGGTTTCCATTCACATTCCAATATCCTGCAGACTTATTTTGCCTTGTCTAGAATGGATAATGTATTTTCCACCTGAAAAGAAAATGGATTACATTGCTTTTAGGACTTTTATACATATATTCCTTTTTATCACAGGCAGGTAGAAGCTGATCATTTATTGCCCTCATTTCAGACACTTAATTTCTTGCTTCATTGTGTTTACATTGATGTGGAAATCTAACATAAACAGAGAACTCTGGGAGGTACTGTCTGAAGAAATATGGCAAAATATTTAGGAAAAATCATCGTTCCATAAACTTCAAATATAAGCTTGTTCAGTTTAAGGTTCTCTGCAAGTTTTAATACTCCAAAACAAAACTGGGTAAAATATACAGTTGTTTCCCTATAGTTTTCCTTCATTTCCTTCACATCTTCATTTTCAGATTCACTGAAGTACCAATTGTATTTTAATTAAGGGAGTCTTTTATGCAGAAAATGTGAACTTTTACTTTTTATGGTTTGTTATTGTAAGTCAATACTGTCATTTTGCCATCTGTGTAAACGTTTTCAACCACAGCATTGGATAATTAATGTTTTGTTACATAAAATCCATATTTCTTTAAATGAATTTTAGAATCAGTCTTTCAATATGAAATATATTAAAGCTTAAAATATCAAAGTGTCATTTGTAATGTAGACAAATCTGATGACTTTTAATGGGGTTTCTGAAAATATTGTGGCGGCAAGCTATCTGTGACGGCCCAGCAGTGAGCAAGCACTCCTCACCTGATGCTATCCACGGTGCTGAAGGATTGGATGACAACTAGGCAGCCCTTCAGCACCTATGTTGTGGACAGCCAAAATTGAGGCAGGAGGAGCCAGTCTTAAATGAGACACACCTAGGACCAATTACACAGGTCAACAAATATATTTTTTTTGTAATCATCAGAAACCACAACACACTTTTCTAAACCAGTTTTTCATGTTGACTACAGATCTGCTTTCAGTTTTTTAGTCACAACAACTTTTTGAATTATGAGTAATATTAAATTTGCAATAGACTTGCATGCGTTTTTTATTAAACCGCAGGCACCAATCAAGTAACTGTTTCAATATTTTCAGTGCGAAGTCAGATAGCACAAATATAATGATCAGTGTCAGTCAGCTACCACTGTATCTTCAAAAACTCTTAGTATTTGATTATTATATGCTAATTATACCACTATCATGCAATATATAACTAGCTTCATCACAAAAACATTGTTGACATGTGTTATCAGCCACCCTCAACAGTGCCGTATATAAGGACGACATGCCAACACGAGGACAGAACACACAGGACTAGTAACTGCTGTTTACTTTACTCTACTCCTCTTACAGATTATAGCCCAGAGGATTGCTCCCGTTCAAGAACTGGACGCCAGACCCCTCCTGGCTACAGACCCCACTACACTACCGCCCTCACCTGTCCACCCCACTCCTTACTCTAAGCCCTCACAAGTGTGTCAAGTTTCTGTCATTGTCTGTAAATAATGTATGTGTATGGATCAAGAACCATCCATTTCTGTCACAAATAAACCTTTGCAAACAGCTATTCCAGTATATGTCCTAGCTGGTTGCCCAGTAGATTCAGGTTCAATAACATGTGACAGGCCCTCTTACCTTCAGTGTAGGAGCTATTTATAGAGGAAAAACTGTCCTTATTATAACTGCACCAGCTCACAAAGTCTTGGCCACCTTTGGTCAAAGACACAAAACCCTGTTAATCCCTGGCCTACTTTCCTGGTTTTCACCCTTCTCTACTACCAGTGGCCACTGTGTATTTGATCATTCCAAATGCCTTCATTTTTTTTCAACGATGTTCTGAGACATATTGGGGGTGGAAAGAATTGGAATTAGCCTACATTCACAATTTTAATCTACCTAGTGTCACAGTGAGGAAGTAACAAGAAAGTACCTGGCCAGAAGTCCTGGTTGACACGGCTGGGCGAGTTGAGGAGACTCAATGAATGAGCAACTAGGAACTACCTGTTTCCTGTTTATATACCTTGTGACGCACTCATTTCCTGTGACCCGTGCACGTCACGTGACTGGTGCATGTGACAGTCCCCCCCCTTCCAGGACCATCCCCACACGGTCCAGGCTGAGAGGATACCCTGCGACAGTAGTCCTAGATGAGAGTTGGACCCAGAATAAACCTCCCAGGAACCCAAGATCGCTCTTCCGGACCATAGCCTTCCCAGTTGACAAGGTACTGGGTGCCACGGCCACGGCATCTCGAATCAAGGATCCACTGAAGACAGTTTCTTGGACTCTGTGTGAAGGTGAAGATTATGTGTGGATAGCCAGACCCTGTTACTGACATGGAACAATCGTCCTGGAGTGTGTCGGCGGTGATGCTTTTGGATGTAGCATTGGTTGGCTCTTTGGATAGCATCCCAGTCTTGTTGCCAGAGCCACCGACACCTGCGGACCAACTGTTGGGCTGATGGGACATCAACCTCCAGTTCCTGATGTTCAAACATCAGAGGTTGGAAACCATAGCATACCTCAGAAGGGTAGCCGAGGAGTTGAGCAGGTTGTGAGATAATTTAGACCAAGTGTGGTAGTGGGCCCAGGAGCACTGACGATCCACAACGAAACATCTCAAAAAGTGCTCCAGTTGTTGGTTGGTCCGCGCCATCTGACTGTTGGTCTGAGGATGCTAACCAGAGGAGAGACTACAGGTGGACTCGATCAGATGGCAGAAAGCCTTCCAGAACCTGGCTGTGAACTGGGGCCCTCTGTCCAAGACAATGTCCTTGGGGAACCCATGCAGGTGGATTATGTGCTCAATGATTAATTCTGCAATGGTTTTAGCAGTGGGGAGCCCATTGAGTGCCACCAGGTGCATGGCCTTGGAGACCCTGTCCACAATGGTTTGGATGGTGTTCTTCCTCCAGCTGTCCGGTCATGAAGTCCAGCGCGATGTGTGACCAGGGATGACGAGGCACGGGGAGAGGCTGAACTGAGTTGGTTTACAGTTTTTGCCCTGGCGCACACCGCGCAGGCCTGAACGCACTCCTTGACATCTGAAGCCATCTTGGGCCACCAGAAGGCCCGCTGAAGCTGAGAGAGAGTACGCTGGGCTCTGGGATGACCCATGATAGCAGAGGAATGAGCCCACTGGATGGCCTCGGATCAAAGAGTCGTAGGTACAAAGAGTCGTCCAGGTGGTGTCTCTGCCGGAGGGGGCTCCAAGGTCCAACTCCCACCGGAGGGGCAAAACAACTACCTCAGGTGGTATTACAGGCATGGGATCCATCCGGGGGCTCTCCACCTGGTGTTAATGGAATAGGACATCAGCCTTTGTGTTTTTCAACCCCGGACAATAAGATATTGTAAAGTGGAACTGTTCAAAGAACAGTGCCTACCACGCCTGATGAGTGTTCAGTTGTTTCACCTGCTGGATGCCAGTTAGAGTTTGATGATTGGTCCAGACGATGAACTGGTCACCGCTTCCCTGGAGCCAACGACGCCATTCCTCCAGAGCCCACTTGATGGCCAACAGCACGGATACAGTTTCTGGTCTGGACCTCGTTGTGAGAGAATGGCTCCTACACCCACATCAGAAGTGTCCACCTCCACAACGAATGGTTTGGCAGAGTCTGGATGAAGTAGAATGGGTGTCGACATGAATAAATTACAAAGGTGATGAAAGGCTTGAGTGGCTTCAGGAATGAGATGAAATGGCATCTTAGTAGGTCTGGTTAGGGCAGTGAGAGGTGCTGCGACTGAACTGAATGGATGAACCATTGATAGAAGTTTGCAAACCCCAGAAACTGCTGGAGCTGTTTAAGTGAAGCAGGTAGCGAACAACTTTGCACAGCATCCAGTATCTGGGGGTCCATGACCAACCCTGAGGGGAGATAACAAACCCAAGGAACGTGGTGGAACGCTGGTGGAAAGTGCATTTTTCCAACTTACAGAACAGTCGGAGGGCCAGCAGCCTCTTTAACACTGCCTGGACATGCTAGGTGTGTTCTTCTTGGGTCTTTGATTATATATCAAGATTTCATCCAAGTAGGCGAAAACCCAGCCCCAACATGTCCCGAAGAACATCGTTGATGAAGTGTTGGAAAGCTGCTGGACTGTTGCACAAGCCAAATGGCATAACCAGCATTTCATAATGACCGGTGGGAGTGATTAAAGCCATCTTCCTCTCATCACCCTCCCTGATGCAAACAAGGTTGTATGCGCTCCTTAAGTCCAGTTTGGTGTATATGGAAGCACCAGAGAGGTCGTTGGTCAGTGTTGGTCAGCGGGAGTGAATGACGGTTCTTCTTCATGATCTTGTTGAGTTCCCAATAGTCAACACAGGGCAAAGACCCCCATCTTTCTTTTTACAAAGTAAAACCCCGTGGCCACAGGAGAAGAGGAAAGGTGAATGGTTCTCTGCCGGGGCCCCTCTGCTACATATTCTTCCATAGCCTTCTGCTTGTCTTTAGTTAGGGAGTACAGATGGCTGCGGGGAGTTACAGTACCTAGTAGGAGGTTGATCTCCAAATCATATGGCCAATGAGGAGTGAGCTGAATGGCCCTGCTTTTGCTGAAAACCTCCTTCAGGTCTCGATAAGGTGGTGGGATGGAATCTTCATCAACATCGGGGACAACGGGTTCCCCCGAGCACATCCCTGCTGATGCCGGGAGACAGAGCTCCCAGGAGACAGGTCGGACCCCACTGTAGGATCTTCTGTTGGGACCAGGAGATAAGGGGGTCGTGAGTCAAGAGCCAAGGGTGTCCAAGAATGAGAGGGAGTGAGGTGAGCTGCGTGACAAAAAAGATCTTTTCCTGGTGCTGATCAATGGTGAGTTGAATAGGAGGTGTCGGCTGACAAAATGCCTCTAAACTCACACCCAGCTGGCCAGCAAAAGAATGGTCAATGAAATTGCCAGCTGCTCCTGAATAAACAAAAGCAGTGACTTTGACCCATTTGTGGCTGAACTGGATGTGGGCCTGAAGGATGAAACGGGAAACAGTCGGTCACAAGGAGGCAAAGATGGTCGTACCAGGTGATGACCTCCCCCTATTCACCTGGTCTGACCGTTTCCCGGACATTGTCAGGGGAGGCACGCCCTAATTGCATGGGTTCCCCGGCTCCTTAGTGGGCCTCTGACGGAGGTGGATGATCCGCTGCTGGTGACCAGTCGCTGAGCTGTAGGATGTGCCGGCAACAGGGTACGAGAGGCGGTCTTGGGGCGAGAGCTCATGTGCTGGTCTATGAGCATACACAGTATTATTCCCTCCAGGGCACTCGCCCGACGAGCTGGTCCTTCAGGCATGGGGCCAGTCCCTTGTAAAATGCCGTCCAGAGAGCGGAGTCACCCTAAGCAGTCTGAACTGCAAGGGTGCAGAACTCTGCGTTGTATTTACTCACCAGATAGTCTCCCTGCCGCAGATGGTAGAGACGTGAGGTGACCTCCACCTCACTGTCAGGATGTTGAAAAGAGGACGAACTAATGGTTTTGTGTCCGCAGGTCACCTGCTCCTGAGGCCCCGACTCCAGCTGTGGCACCTGCTCCAGCTCCTGAGGCCCCGGCTCCAGCCGTGGCACCTGCTCCTGCTCCTGAGGCCCCGGCTCCAGCTGTGGCACCTGTTTCTACTCCTGAGGCCCAGGCTCCAGCTGTGGCACCTGCTCCTGCTCCTGAGGCCCCGGCTCTGACCGTGCCGCTTGCTCCTGCTAGTGAGGCCACGGTTCCAGCCATGGTTCCCTGGAAATATTATATTAGGGGATGACGTATGAGTGAAACACATGAGAAGCTGAGTGCAGCACCACTCCCCACCCCATTAAAATGCTTCCTACACCCGTGCATGTATGTACATTGTCTTAAACTGCACCATATAGATGGACTTGGTTCTATCATTGTTCTTGCTTAAGCATTTTTTAATTTTTCCCTCAGCATATTAGGTCATATTTTTGATTGCTGTGACCATTACTGCACATGAACAGTGCAAAGACAGTTATTAAATAAAAGAGACGTTGTAATGTTGATTATTCATTCACTCATATGCCAAAATTCTTTCAAATTTTAAATACTTAAGATTAATTAATCAAGATTAATTCATCACAGAGCTTGTAATTA
>JBBJLS010127818.1:0-17067 GCA_037577275.1 Bryconaethiops microstoma | reverse complement strand
TTATTACAGTAAAGAGTGGTTTTATGTGTGGCAAAGTGTTCTCCTAACCATTTCCAGACCTCTTTCCTCATGGAAGTGCAATATTCATTTTAGCTACAATCAAATACCTGGTTTGGCTGGTTTTACTTCATTAGATTACATTCGGTGTTGCTTATGGAATTTTATAAATCCACACAATGACTGGAGGCAATGAGCAGAAATCCGAAACCAAACCTGTGTTTTTCTAACCAGCTCACAAAATATCAACTCCTTTTTAGAAAAAAAGGAAATCTTGATACTTCTTTTTTACTGCTTTCTTGTTTGTTTGAGTTTATTCTAATGTTCCAGCTGCATTATCAGATCAATCATTCCAATCAGTGCTAAATTATCCCTAGGTAGGTAAATCGAACCTACGCCTGATTTTGGTTTCCACCACTTATCAGACCAAATGTGCCCCCTCGATTGGATAATACCATGTTTGAATTTTTGACACTGTTATGGAAAGCTATAGGATATATCAGACTATCAGCTGATACCAAAACCAGTGATTTTTTTTCTTAAAAAGTATTTTTCAATTTGTTTATTGGAGCAGCTAATTTAAGAGCATCTGAAGGTAGACAAGCTTGCTCAAATTTTTCAAACATTCATCCCACAGAAAGAAATGTCACAGCACTCTTTTGGTTCTTCTGATATTCAATCCAGAAATTTGTTTTTTTTCTGGATTTCACAAACCTAATGTCCTAACACGTTACAAAATCATTTTTAGTTAAGAAGGTGAAAGCAAGGTAAAAAGCGGAAAACCTTTGTGATAGACTTCTGTTGGTCTTTTTGTATTGGAGGTGTATCTTGCTCAAGGGTACCTCAGTGGTGACACTAGGAGTTCTAGGATTCAAACCCATGACCTTTTGATCACAGAATGAGCTTTCTAACCACTAGGCCACCAGCTGCCACCAAAGGTTATTGTCAGAAGTGGGATTTGAACCCATGCCACCAGGGGAACCTGTGACCTGAATACAGCGCCTTAGACCACTCAGCCATCCTGACAGCGGTGGCTGGAGTAGTATTTCCATTTTGCATCCGCAAGTATATCCACTGTCACACTGCATAAAACATGAATCCCAGCTCTTTATCATTAGCAGGCAGCTAAGAAGCCAATTTTAAACCAGGAGTGATCAAAACTGAGCAGCAAGCTGAACCCTTTCCAAGCAACAGATAAATCAGTACTCATGCTATCAGTGCTCATGCTATGATACTGTTTTGTACAGTGAGCAGGTTTCCAGCATGGTTACAGTTTCCCAAAGTGGCAATAAACTCACTATGTTTTTAAAGTTATGTTTTTTGTTATTCTGTTAAAGTGTAGCCAGCCAATGCTTTTCTCAGAAGTGAAAAATTGAGTGTATTAGAGTGAACCCAGGGGTTCTACAGTCTTGTAAGTGCTACTTAAGTGAAAAGCGGTCCTGTGTTTTTTGCAATGGACAGTGTGCACGAGACTATAAACGTGCACTGTAAATGATTTTAAAAAAAAGAGATTGATTGGAAGTGCCACTAGCACTGGTGGGAGACAAAGTTAAATAGGAATTTCAACACAAAAGTTTCAGCTGTGAAACTTAGCATGTGTTACAGTTGTAAGACAGAGCAATTTTAGGTTTTGGAGTGAAAGACAACCCTGACACTCTCTACAACAGCTCTTTGCTCAGAGCAAAATTGCGCCACTCGACTTTGCTCCTCTTTGCTCCAGGAGATATAGGCAGCATCTTTTACACTCCCATTATTCAGATAACATTTTACAGATAACAAAAATGGCTTATGGTGTCTTTGTGCGCTATTAGAGCTTGAGAAAAACAGTGAAACGTCTTGAGTTCAAAGAGGATATCATTAATATGCAATACGAATATTTAATGTTTTAAACTATAAAGTGTACACTAAAGTGTACCCTATCTGACCAGTTGCTTGTGCTAATGTGTGTTTGACTTATTCATAGGAATCTTCTGCTAGCCAGTACCTGTTGTACACTATATAGACAAAAGTATTGGGATCCCTGACCATTACACCAACAGTGACTTTTAATTAAATTAATATGGAGTTGGTCCCCCTCTGCAGCTATAACAGCTTCCACTCTTCTTGGAAGGCTTTCCACCAGTTTTGGAGTTTCTGTGGAAGTTTGTGGCTGTTAATTCTGTGCGGCATTTATGAGGCCTGGCTCACAATCTCTGTTCCAGTTCATCCCAAAGGTGTTGGATGGGGTTGAGGTCAGGGCTCTGGCCATCAACAAAGTCAGGTTTGCAACAAGCATTTCTGCAGCCTTTGTGAAAGGGAAGTGGGGAAAGGATCAAGTCCTTCATGTGAAACTGTAGAAAACATCATCCCTGTATCTCAGTGACCAGATGATTCCTAAGGATGATGGACCAATGATGGACCAATAATTTTAATTGTAAAATTATCTAATCACATGAGGGTTTAGCATAGCACACCTTACCTTCAGAAAACTAATGCTGTGAAGATTAAACTCTGGAAATGTGTTCATAGTTTTGTTTTTATTTGCACAGTGAATAGATCTTTACTAACAATCTCCTTTTACTAACATCATAGTAATATCTCAGCACTCCTGAGAATTATTAAAACATCTACAGAGCTAAATATTTAATGGGCTTAATAACAAGGCTGAATTCATCCACGGTGCAACACTCACATTTTACACTCAACCATTGCTTTTGCTTCTTGTAAAAACTCGATCAAATGCTCAGCTGACGTCATAACATAGTGTTATGAGAAATTACCGCCATAACCCTGTTATACTTTGTCTCCAGAGACAAAGAATAGCATTACTCAAATTTATTCTTTACTCAGGCAGAACACCTGCAAGCACCATATTTACTATTCAAACTTGCCATTTTTCCCTTCCTGTTGCTCATGTAACACGAACAGAAAACTCCCTTCTCTCTCTCTCCAATTCACATAGAAGCATGCATATGTGCACAAATATGCACACACTTGCGCACCCAAGCATGCACAGCGTATGCTCAGTCAGTCACTCACTTACGGGGCAGCTGGTGGCCTACTGTTGTTTCCCCAACCAGAAAGTAATGGATTTGAATCCTAAGACTGCTAGTGGCACCGCTGAGGTACCCTTAAGCAAAGTACCGTCCCCACACACTGCTCCCTAGGCCCTGTGCTCCTGGCTGCCCACTGCTTCACTTGTTGAATGGGTTAAATGCAGAGAAAAAATGTCACGCTGTTATGTGTTCGCTTATGACAGATGATCGCTTTACACTATTCAATCACAGTTTGAACCGTAAACACTGTAACTGTAAATATTCAGACGTTCATTCGTTTCGTTGTTCTACCTCCAGAACTGGCCTATATTATCTTCTTTAGTTAAAGACTGTAATATTTATGATCTGGTTATACTGATAAGACTGATACATTAATGAGACTGTACTAGCTGCTGTCTCCATGTTGCAACTCTAAGTTGGCACAATTGTGATGAGCCTATTCAGTTCAATTCGATTCAACTTTATTTATGAAGCGCTTTTCACAACTGATGTTGTCACAAAGCAACTTTGCAGAACCCAGGTCTGAGCCCCAAGTGAGCAAGCCAAAGGTTACCGAGGTAAGGAAAAACTCCCCAAAGCTGGAGTAGGAATCCTCGGGAGGGACCATGACTCAAAATGGGAACCCATCCTCTTATGGTTGACCTGGAGAGTAAGGCGGAGTGAACAAGATGTCCCTGAGGAGATAGCTAACAATGAGGCCTTCGTGTACAGACTGTAATTACTGCTGAACAGTTGTCAGTCTTTAACTAACTGAGCGGATGCAGTTAGAGTCATTATCTCTTGATGGTCTCTTTGATTGGTAGAACTTCAAGCACACTGAAAAAGTCACATTAATGTGCCATGGTGTACTAGGTATCAGGAGGATTGTACTGCATACTGAGTGAGACCTGAATGATTAAAAGAGTAATGATGCCTTTCCAACAGCTACTGAGGATGTCATTTAAAAACTGGATACCAATGTGCCATTTCTCACCAAGCCCTCAGAGAAATGCTGTCTATCTGAGATATGTTATTTATACTATACGCAGTGTCTTAAAAATCCCTGCCAGGATGCTGGTTAAGTTTGTAACAGTGCAGCACACAACCACTTCCATGTCATGCTGTGTTGAAGATGGTCCACCACCACAGGAGGGCTGACAAATTGTACAGTTGCCATCTGTAAATATAAGCCTAGAAAGTGTACTTATATGTTGGATGTTTCTGGTAAAGTAGACAATGATGATAGGTACAAGGTATATAAAAATTATAAAATGGAACCCTGGCAGTCGCTCTCCCATTTAGGAAGACACTGACCAGGTAGACCCCAGCAGCATAACTTGGCACTTCCTGGACTTCTCTTTCCTACACCATGGTGGGCTTCAAAGAGGTGTCAGGAACTGTTTCTGTTTGACTGTATATCTGAAGCAGTGCTGAGTTCGGATCCTCTCTCTGGAACACTTTCTGTTTGACTGTATAGTAATGAATCACATGGCCCCTTGTAATTTTAAAAAGTGAGGAATGGTATTTTTAAAATTTAGGAATATCATATGGGCCCTTTAACATGATTGACAATCAGAATACTCATGTTGAAGCTTTTGCCAGCTGCAGATGGGAGTGTATGCTGGCATAAGAGCATAAGAGCAAGATGACTGCTGTCTCACACACAAACACATACCCTTGAGCAAGGTACCATCCCCACACACTGCTCCCCAGACGCTGTGTTCCTGGCTGCCCGCTGCTTCACTTGGTGAATGGGTTAAATGCAGAGGAAGAATTTCACACTGTTCACACTGTGGTGTGTATGCGTATGACAAATGTTCACTTTACTTTAATTAGTGATTTCCACTTCTTTAAGGTGCACCCATTACATCCATTAAAAAGTACTAAGAATAGAATGGGATGCTTTGGAGCAGGTGCACACGAGCCTAAGCTGCACCATGTCAAGTGCCAACCATCAAATAGAGGGATATAAAACCTGCCAGTATAGTGATGGAGCTGTATTCTCAGTAGTGATAAAGGGGAGAGTTGGCCGATGCTTTTATCCAGAGTAACTTACAATCATTAGTTACAGGGAGAGTCGCCCTGGAGCAACTGAGCGTTAAATGTCTTGCTCAAGGACACAATGGTAGAAGGTGGGGATTTGAACCTGCAATATTATGGTTAGCAGGTTCACAGGCACGTGTTTTACCCACTAGGCCACTACCATCCTGCTAAGGCCCCATCCAGTGTCTCTGGAGTGCATTATAGTTTCATTTGTTATCCAGAACTAATCATCTAACATGTTTACATTAGAAACGGTTTGTTTAAACAATTTAAACTCATGTTTACTCACTAGAGACAAACCAACCATGGTTGAGCCCATCCATAGCTACGAGAACATATTCTGAGAAGGTGGTTCACAGCATTACTTACGTCCTGAGTATGGATTTGTTTTTGTACTGAACATGAATATATATTTTTTTAAATTCCAGAAAAGATCTGGTGTCTTTAAAAATGTTAAGGACTGTAGCCCAATAGCCTGTATATAGTTACACCCCTGCTGTATAAGGAGGCCCAACATCAATCCTTTCAGCTATGACAAGGACAATATTTTTTAAAATATTGGAACAGAAAAAGAGATGATGTGGTGAAAGACATTGTGGAAGATAAGTTATTCATTGCTAATGAATAACTTATTTACACTATAAATACACTATAAATCATTTACACTATAAATCACCCCACTGTTCATGTAGAAGCTGTAAGAATCTGGGTGCAAGAATGGGGAGGGGAGGGTGAAATGCCGGCAGCACTGAAGGAAATCAAAGCCGTATGATTATTTCCGTATTTACATGGGTGCCCATAGCAAATAGGCTAAAACCGCCCCCCAGCAGACAGGAAATCAACTCTAAAGCCTGTAAAAAACATCCACACACGCATGCATGTCTCAGAGCTACTGCAAATGTATCAGCAATGGACAGGTCTTGAGGAATTATGCAGAAAGGCAGGGAATTTCGTGTGGGCAACACGGACAGTTAATATCAGTTGTAAAAAGGGTAAAGGGGGCATTTGGCTGATTCTCTTATCCAGAGCGACTTACAATCATTAGTTACAGGGACAGTCCCCCTGGAGCAACTGAGGGTTAAGTGTCTCGCTCAAGGAAACAAAGTGTGGGGTTTAAACTAGGTGTTTTACCCACTATGCTACTACCACCCTTTATAAGGTGAACCAGACATGTACAGTCTGAGCCAGATCCACATCTGCACATGCACAGTGTAGTGTCATCTCTATCTAAGCAGCCGTTTTACTCTTTTTTTTTTTGGATACTTTATTTATCACGGAGGAAATTATTTCTCTGCATTTAACCCATTCACCAAGTAAAGCAGTGGGCTGCCGCCACTGAGGCACCCGGGGAGCAGTGTGGGGACGGTACCTTTCTCAAGGGTACTTCAGCCATGACACTAGCAGTTGGGATTTGAACCCCAATCCTCTGATGGCAGGGCCAACGCACTAATCACTAGGCCATCCAGCTGCCAAACGTTTGATTTTTTTGTTGAGAGTGAGCAATATGGTGGTTTTTCAAACAAAATGTTAAAATGAACAAGAGGAAAATTCTAATAAATGACCATTTCTGACGAACTTTGTTTGAGAATGAACAACATGAATGTATGCCAACACAGTGATGTGAAAAATAAGATTCTGGAAACAATGTTTCACCTTAATCAAACCGTGGAAATCTTTTAGCCACTGGATGTGATCACTAGTCAGATTTCATGACAGTTACTGATAAACTAACTGACTGGTTTATATTCACTATAACTAGATATATAGCCTACTGGAGTAGGCTGAGCAGGTTAACAAATGCTGCAAGAAGAAAAGACAGGCCTCAATATTCATGTCTTTATAGAAGGAATTATTTCAGAAATAAAATGCACGAAGTGAGGAATACGTTACTTCCATGCCTGTTATGTGCTTCAAATTACTATATTTAAAGCAGAGCTGATATTAATTGCTAATATAAAGTGAATATATTACACCCTGCCTTCCTTTTACCATCCATGTTGCCTGTTTCTACTTTATTGTTCGTGACCGACTGTCTGTAACTGGTCCAAATCTGTCTTTTTTCAGAGCTCCTGAAGTACTGACCGTACCCATCTCACACTTACCAACGCTGAATGTGATGTCATTCATCATGATAATAGTCATACACTTACTGTAAATTGCTGGGATATAATCTAAGGACATTTAGCTCTCACAAAGGACCCCTAGAACACAGTACACACACACACACACACATACACACTCACACATACACACAGAAAATTGGCCCTGAAAGAATGCAGAGGAATAGAGAGCCTTGCAAGACTCACATGTCATTCAAGTGCTTAAGTATCTCATTCACATTGATCTAAGAAAGCCATTTTGCCAGTCCTCAGAGAAATCCTTTCTGTTCTGTGAGGAGCAGACGACATTTCTCAAAAGTTAGCAGCATTAAAAGGCCAAGCGCCATTACTGGAACTCAAGGCTGGCATTTGATCCATACACTCCCAGAGCCATTCTAATTAATCTCATTCTCTCATGGTATGCTTCTTTTCAAAATGTCTATATGTGTGTGTGTGTGTGTGTGTGTGTGTGTGTAGGGCACCAGAAAGATACCCACTCTCCCACAGTGTTTGACATATTTAAATGGCAATGCTTTGATGTGTGTGTGTGTGTGTGTGTCTGTGTGTGTGTATTTGTCTCCCTTGTGAGGTTGAGAAGGGGTTAGGGGCTCCCGGAGAACCGGATTACACAGCCTCCGCTTTTCCAATTAATTATCCGTCTATTTGGAAAATAAATCCCCCTTATCACCCTCGTCCATCAGAGTGGAGGGCATGGTGGGGTTCCTGCCCACACAGGCCCAAACACTCACAACCCCAAAGTAACACTGCAAAGGACATTACAGAGAAGAGAAAGGCTGAGTTGAAAGAGGTAGGGGCCCATGTTTCAATCCAGTGACTTCTTTCTAGGGTTGAGTTACGCTGCTCATCAGGAGAAAGGGCCACCTTGAAGAGCAGGTTTAGCATAATGATTTGATTCTTTTCTAAACTACTGTTGAAATCACATACTTTTGTCCCGAATGGGGTTTAAACAGATAAAAGGTTTGCGTGTTAATGAACACAGACATCGCAGGAAAAGGATAAAATGTCTGAAGCATGTAATTGTACCCAAGACGGTACTGTTACACATAGAAAATAATGTTCTCCTCAAATAAACCTGGTAGAGCTGTACAGTAACATTTTAGAGTTGCTTGTTTTGTTTCACTTTAACCTCCTTTGGTTCAAAGCCCTGGCATATGGTGCATTAGGAAAATTGTACTATCATTATTTTATTAAGTGGCAAAATGTGGCACCTTATAGCACACCAGTTCCTCCTAGGCAATAGTGTTCATAATGGATCCAGAGTGAGCTAGTCAGGAGCAGTTTGTTGACTTTTTAAAAACTGTGCCGCCCAAGCGAAGACCCAGAGTCTGGAAGTGTAAACTCACAGTCAGAGGTTACTAGTAGAGTACACATCGAGGGCTTAAGGCCAAGAACAAATTTCAACACAGCTTTAGACCTCCCGAGGAGGGATTAGCTGAGAATGCAGGTGTTTGGATCTTTCTCCATCTCACTTTTTTCCTTCCTCTGGCTTAAAAGTTCCCCACAAGGCAGAAATGTCAAAGGAAAGTCATCACGCAAATATCTCTACAGCATAAGAAGAGTCTAAGAGAGCACAATTGGCTTTGCTCTCTCTAAGTGGCTATAATAGCTTTCCTCATCCCCCATTATGCATTGCCAGTCTGTTATCAAATTTGGTATTTTTAGTCTTCTTCAGTGAATGTGTTAATTTGTTTAATGATATTGGATTAGAAACAGCTTGAAAAAATTCCTCCATCACAGGTGAAGAAGAACCTTTGAAGAACTTTTTTTTTTTCAAAGGTATAAGAAATACTTTTATAGCAAGACTGTTAGTGGGCAAATTTCTTTTGTGTGATTTCTTTGTTTGAGGCATGTCCATTAAAATTCATTAGTGTTTTACCTTTAAAAACAGGGGTGCCAGACGGTTCTTGGGGAACCATTTTTGGTTCCCTTAACACCTTTCAAGATGATTCTTATGAAAGTTAGAAATGGCAGCTGGCAGCGTCTGCTGCATGTTGTTGGATCTCCCTAGTTTGTTATTTTGAAGGAGGATTAAGGGTGTTGGGCGAGAGAAAGAGACAATGAGAAAAAAAATTGAGAAATACAGGAGGAGGAGATCCAAGAAGACTTGAAACAAGCTGTCGTGACTAAAGAAAGGATAAAACTATTCATGAACATTAAATAATGCTCGCGAGTGAACTTCATGGATACAGCCCTGCCGACCCTCAGAGAAATCAATGGGATTCTGTACATCTTCATTACCTGCTGTTTGTAAAATACAATTTGTGAAAATCCTTTACCTTTCAACATGATTCTTCTTCTGAGCATTGCTTAAAGAGCTCTTTGTGGCATTTATTTTTTACATGTGCACCAAGAATCACTCTGATAGCAAAGCAGCTGATACCATCTACCTATGCTCCAGCCAGGGCTGAGGGGTCAGTCGGTAAAAAAATAGAGGTAGAAGACTCTTCTAGCATTTAATGATCTGTGCTCTCTTGGATCTGTCCGCAAAGACCACTATTTACTCAGTGAACTACATTCCTGACCGGCTGCAGATATGCAGTGAGATTTAAAAAAAAAAAAAAGGAAAGGCTTCCAGCCTGTGACATTTTCTCATCCTCATCTGAGCACATCACTTCAGGACTGTCTCTCTCGACCCACTGATATTTATTCTCATGCCGTTCACCATTTTTTTCTGCATGGTTCTTGACTAGCCCTGTCAGCCTGTCAGAAATGGCAGCTGGCTTTAGACACGTTTGGCAGCGTCCGCTGCGTGTCGTTGGATCTCACTATTTTGTTGTGAAGGAGGATTAACAATGTTGGGTGAGAGAAAGAGACAAAAATGAGAAATACAGGAGGAGATCCAAGAAGACTTGAAACAAGCTGTCGCCACTAAAGAAAGGATAAAGCTATTCATGAGGGTTAAATTATGTTAGGAGTGAACTCCATGGATACAGCCCTACCTAACCCTTAGATAAATCAATGCTATTCTGTATGTCTTCGTTACCTGCTGTGGGTGAAATACAATTTGTGAAAATACTATACAGGCAAGCGAGAGTGGTGCACAGCCAAAGAAACAGATGGATGAGTTGGAATAGGCCTAGAATAGTTGACTGATTGATCTGGCCCAGGGGAGCTAGAGAATCTTGTAGATTAACAGACATGCTGCATGAAAAAGAATGTGAAGACACTGCAAGCAATAATAAGTGCCTTGCACAAATACAAAAAAGATACTCTACATCTCAGATGTACTGTACCAGTTTTCTAACACAAATGTCTGTGTCCTTTTCTCAGTAACAGCTTCTTGACAGCAGCACATCATTCAGATTCACAATATTAAGTTGTCCTCTCACAGCTGAAAGACAGATGAAAGCATTTGTGGATTTTTCATGTCTCCTTTAGTCATTGTAGATGCACATGAGAAAGAAATACTGCTGAGGTGTTTTTATGTCATCATTTGTGTGAATGTGGTTCTCTTTGAAGGAAAACAATGTCAGTAAGTGCCTTGGGAATGGCTTTTGTTGTGAGGACATGAGTAACTCGTTAGGTTTTAGATTGGAAGGATGGAGGAGTTCAAATGAAAGCAGGGTGCCAAATTAAAAAGTGCATACATTAAATACTAATAAATTTGATGTTAAACACAGTATTGGATGCTTTTGAGTCATTTCCATTCCATGGCAGTGTCTGTTAAATTCCTACACAACCACCTTTATGAGGTACTGATTAGTGATCACTTGAATCACATCTTATTTAATAAGGAAAAGTTAGCAGTTTGATGGCAAAACACTACTAGAAGTACGTCAAAGGTAATTATTTACATTTTTTAAGAGTGAACAAGAGATTTGTTTTCTTTGAATTATTCAAGTTCTGTAAACACCATCATTTCTCTTATTTTGATGTTTTGTCATTTCATTTAAAATGAGGCTTTAAAGAACAATATTTTTATTTGGGAATGTGGAGAAATATTGTCAGCAGTTCTTAAAAACTAAGGGAAATCTGTAAAAGATAAAACCTATAAAAAATAAAACCTGAGAAACTGAACATTTTTGCAGTGGTCTCTTATTGTTTCTGGAGGTGAATAATATGCTCATATTACTTTGTTCCCTATTGTTATTTAATATTATTACTATTACTATTATTTACTGTTATTATTACTATTTTACTGTAAATGTGTCCATCTGAATTTTTCAAAGAAAGCACACATGAAGTCTTACTAACATTGAGAAGCAAGAAAATCTATTGTTACTGAGACCTTTAAAGTGCAGTTTCCATTAATTTATAGAATTTAGCATTTCGGAAAAAAAAAGTTTTTGACCAGTACATAAACAATATCTATTAAAACCTGTGTTCTCTGTGGAGCATGTGTACTATTTTGTTTTAAGAAAACCAACAATGCATGTAAATTGTTTTGTACTATAATTGTATTCACATCCTGCAGTCCCCTATGAATTAACCTTGTGATGAATCGCTGTACTTAGACAGATCTATGTCTTATATGATAGTAAGTTTAGTCGTATTTAGTCCTAGAACCTCAGTAATTATGCTAGAATTAAAGACTATGGATCTAAGTATGGTTACTGTAGGGCTCTTTATCTGTTCCACGCACACCTTCTCACAGCGTTGTTCCTGGGTTGGCCGCCAGCTGGTTGTGACTGGAAGCCAAATGAACAAGAAGAACCTGTCAGTACCGCTAGATTTGGAAGCTCTGCAAATAACACCCAAGAATCCTCACATTTATTCTCTTTCTCTGGCTATTTCTACACTGTGGCGATTTGTGTTCATCTGTATGAGTCAGACCTACCTCACGTTGCGATTTATCCAGCCCAAACGTGTGAGTCACTGTCCTTCAAATTGAGTCCTTCCGCAAACATTGCAGTTGATGTCATAGTTTGACAGATGTGAATTTCTGAGCCCGCATCTCCCTCCTTGTATCTGATGAACAAGTGGGCAAAGGGCGTGCCTGTCACAAGTTGAGCTGTCAAAATGCATATTGCAGTCCTTCAAGCCAGCCTTATCTCCTTGAAGATTTCAGCCTGCTGTTTATCAGATAATTGATGCAAAACGTGTCTTGTCTATCTTAATTGAGGTGTTAAGAGGGCCTCGGATTGGGGCCCTGCTCAATCAGCACTCAGGTGAGAGAGCCATCGCCTGCGCTGGCAGCCAAGCACCCTCTCGTCAGCCGATAAGATGATCAGATTAAATTGCCTTTTTGTCTGCTGTGCTGAGAATTTGGAAGGATAGGAATGACATTGAGTCCCCATATGAAAGGAAATTATAGCAGAATCGATTTTTTGAGAACAGCTGAGGGCTACGAGATCAGGAAGCTCATCTTGTAAAATGCTCCAATAGCTTGCAGCCGAGTCTATCTGCGAAGATGAACCCGTTCAGACCGTCCAGACCTTTTAAGCGTCTTCCATTTTTGCATAACTCTTCGTTTTCCATTTGATTTCATTTTTGGACAGTTACATCAAGGTCTGTTCAGTGTCACTATTAACTGCAGTATATACTAGAGAATGTATTAAGAACATACACTGTAAGTCAATAAACACTATATCGTGTAGTAGTTATTGGTTATTTATATTTATTATTAGTCATATGATTCATTGGGTCTTAAAAAAAGTCCTCAAGGCCCCTCGGATGGTCCACAGCAGGACAAATGATTACTATTATCTATTATTATAAGGAGAAGGGAAATTATTCATATTTGCGCACTTATGCTTACCCAGTATATCTAGCTTCACAGAAAGGAACGCATGGAATGTTGCCATTCAGATGGGATGGTCCATCTGATAATTACTGAGTTAACTACAGTACAAATCATTATCTAAGTGATGTGACCATTTTCATCGTACATGATCACACCACAGCACACAGTGTGAACAGCACAAAATTCCTCAGCCAGTAACACAGCACCCGAGGAGCAGTGTGAGAGGACAGCACCTTGCCCAAGGGTACCTCAGTGGTGCCAGTAGCAGTCCTGGGATTCAAACCCACAACCTTCTGATTGCAGGGGCAACAAACCACTAGGTTTGCCCTAAGTTGTCTTACTCCATTGTCAAATAATTTTGCTTATTTTAAGAAATAATGCTTTGTGGACAGAAAAAAGTTCACACAATTTTAAGATCGAATAGTTACCATGGATACAAACAGAATTCCCTTTGGGGATAACTGTTATTGTTAAGGATCAGAGGAAATGTGCATATTTGACAATGACATAATGACAAATCTATATACACTGATAAGATGTTTTCAATCA
The DNA here is from genome assembly GCA_037577275.1 of Bryconaethiops microstoma. Lineage (NCBI taxonomy): Eukaryota > Metazoa > Chordata > Actinopteri > Characiformes > Alestidae > Bryconaethiops > Bryconaethiops microstoma. The sequence goes on along the minus strand of JBBJLS010127818.1, from coordinate 3,661 downwards.
CTTGTCATTTTTTGTAGTGCAACATGCCATTATTGTTGTACTTTTCTTTTTTAAATCTACATTAATAACTTTCCATTGCTTCATGTGCCTTTTGGATGAAGAACTGACCTTGGAATGTAGATTGGGATAGTCTCCCTCCTTTCCCTGCCACTGACTTTGTAAAGCAGCTCAGCGGATCGTGGCTGCAAGACTTTTTGCCCTGTCTGTGCCCACTGTCTCCACTTCACTTGTTTATTTGGTTGGATGAGTGTGCCTTAGCCTGGCTTCTACGTTTATAAATAACAATATGACATCGAACCAAAAGGAGAGACCTCAGCAGCATCGACCTCACAGCATGTCTCACCAAACAGTGAGGACAGCAACAACACGCTCACTCCTCAGTGGTCTGCCGGCGTCGTTTCCTTTGGATTTCAGTTTGGGCAAAACTAATGAAAATAACCCTTTCCTACTTATTAGTAGAACTTTGCTGAGAATACATAATAAGATATATAAACACACAAGCGCACGCGTGTGCACATGTAAACGCACATGCACAAAAAATGCCAGAGTCTATTTATAAATGCTGAAGAGAAATAATTGTGTGCAGTCACTAATTATCAGCTGAAAAATAAGAGAAACAAGAAATGAAAGTCACAAACTCAGACTCAACTGGGAGGTTTTATAATCTTGACACTTTACTGAAGCATTTATGATATTCACTGTAATTTTAGAAAACGAAGATGGGTCCCGTCCCCGGCTGTCACATTTTTTATGATGTGCACAACTCACTGATTGTACATTGCTGTTGTTCTTCCTTTGATGCCCTGTATGAAGGAGAAATCTCTCTCAGATAGCTGAAGCAGTAAACAAATTAGGCTATGAATTTAATCACAGTTCGCCTCTCCTACTCCACATTTGGGGCTTTTTGTGTTCTGCCATCACGCAAGTTTGTTGTGTTAGATTTGCGTCAGGGTTCCAGTCAGAAGGTTACGATTTTGTGGCTGATTGGTAGCAATTGTGTTTTAAAGTTAAATTGTTGGGCTGTACCATAAATGTGTTGATTAGTAAGGGCCTTTTTGAGCTGTGGTCCAAACTTTGCTAAGCCTGTGAACACTGTTATTGCTGTGGGCAGTGGATTTCAGAGGAAACTGGACTAAACAGAAGAGCTCCGCTGGCTTACATCGCACTAACAAATGTAAAGGTCCCAGAATGGTTCTTTGGAGTGATGCCATGTAAGAACTGCTTTTACCCCCTAAAGACTCTCGTAATTGATATTGCTTTGAATAACTATTTTTGTAAATGGAGTGTACAAGAAACTTTTTCGAAGTTCAACCTCCATATCAATTGCCATATTCAATTTTTGAAGGTGGAGAATAGTGTTGAGTCATCACATTAAAGTAAATACATTGATTTTTAAGGAACAGATGTGCGCTACAAGATGCACAAAATATATTATGAAAGTGCTTCAGATCTGAGCTCAGCTAAACAGTCAAAGCTACCTCAACAACAGGTGGCAGAATTATTTTTTAAGGAACTATTTTTGTAAATGTACTGTACAGGTATGAAGAACCTTTTTGAAATTCACAGAACCTCTACATCTGTCTGTGCATCAATTTCTTCCCCAGAACCCACACCAAGAACCATTTCGAAACCTTTATTTTTAAGAGTATTGACTGCTACATCAGTCAAGTATTTGGTTACAGTCTTAAATCATTTTTTAAGTCTCTTCCACATCATTTTATATTTGGAAAAATTGTCATTCATGCATCTTTTCTAATGTTAAATATGTTAAAACTGATTGTTGCAATGAAGAGTACACACAACCATTAGCTATTATGATAGCTAGAGAGACTTAGCTATTATGATTTCCTAAAGTTGTCCACTAGATTCTTGACAAAGCTTGAACACTTTCTTAATTCATGAGTAGTTCTTCTTTATGATCCAAATAATAAACCTGTACTACTTACACTTCACTACATGTTCAAGACAGCCTTTCTATTGAGTGAATTTAGCTGCCTTGAGGTGCATCCATTGCTGACATCGATGTTAGTTTCCACACATAGCTCGTAAAATCTCCACAGTACAGTTCTGAATTGGAGCTATAAGGGTATAAAGGCCACTGAGCTGTGGAGGAGTGGAACTGCATTCTCTGGAGTGACTGAGCTCCATCCAGTACTCTGGGATGAGCTGCAGTAAAGTTTGTGATACAGAACTAATCATTCAACATCAGTAACTGACCTCGCTACTGCTCTTGTGGCCGAATTTAATCAAATACTGACAGCAAAGGTCCGACACCCAGTGTAAAGCCTTCTTAGAAGGGTAGCAGCTGTTACTGCAGCAAAGGGGGATACTTTCCCTATTAATAGCTTTGATTTCTAAAAAACTGGTGTTTGCAAACTTTTTAAGACAGCATATCTTCTAAACTGCTTATTAAGGGTCTGCAACAGATCTTTGAGACAGTGTATGCTGTTAAAAGTGATTTTTTCCCCCAGTTTCCGCAGGCTCAAATTTACCAAATGATTTTCACCACCTGAATTGCTGTGGTGGCTCAGATTGGCCTGACTGACCAAAGAAATGACTCATGTGAGCTGAAGAAATGACTCATAAAAAATGCATTCTTACAGGAAAACAATTAAACTCTTTTGTCCAAACTGTTTTCTTCTGCCTGACACCTTTTTCTCTTCTTTTAGTGTCTACATCAGATGCTGAGCCTCTTTTTTTTTTTTTAATGTTGATTATAATGTATTACATTCTCTTGTTCTTCTCTTTGTATTCTCTTCCATGCTCTCGTCACTGCTTTCCTCTACACTTTATCTGCTCTTCATTTCTTTCTCTCATCCTCTCACCTTTTTCTCATCTTGTCTCATCTTATTACTTTCCTCTTCTGTCTTAATGTAAGAGAGGGGAGTTAGAGTGAGTGAGAGAGAGAGAGAGAGAGAGAGAGAGAGAGAGAGAGAGAGAGAGTGGGGGTGGGGGACAACTGTATTCATTACTTCTTGTTCTGATACCTCTCATTCTTCATTCTTTTTTAAACACGTTCCTCTGTTCTCTCCTTCACCAATTTCCCTTTGCCATCCTCTCTCTGTTGTCTGGGTAATAATGATGTGGAATAATAGGACCATGTACATTTAATGGGACTCCTTGCTGCCTTCTATAAAGCATTCTGCAGTGAAATGTTTCAACACGAAACACAATCTCTTACTTAAACATTGTTTTGTATTTCACCTCATTTACTGTGTAATTGTAACATATTTTATTCATATAGAAATAAAAATTACATTACAAGTCCAATGTAAACACTAAGGTTTAGTACACTCTCTTTTGACAGGGTTTTGTGTCTGCAGTTCTCCGTAGCTACATTGTGGTCACTGAACCTGCGCACAGGACCTGTCTATGTCAAACTGAGAACATTTTCTAACCAAGTCTTTTTTCCTCTACATGGTGGCATTCTAGTGTAGGTTATGATGACACCCACACTTTCACTCACTTTGCTTTCTCTTGCTTAGAGAGAGAGATTTGCTCTGCTCTGGCTGTGGTCAGCTGGTGCTGCGATGAATCGCACATCACTTCTTTGACATTCTGTCATTTTGCCTGGTTTTGCACTTCTTCTGGATGTGCCTTTTGTTTTCTTTCTCTCTCTCTTTCTCTCTCTCTCTCTCTCTCTCTCTCTTTCTCTCTCTCT
>JBBJLS010127788.1:0-17068 GCA_037577275.1 Bryconaethiops microstoma | reverse complement strand
TTACAGGTTTAAGAAACAGATGTAGACTACTTAAGCACTGTTGTACGTCGCTCTGAATAAGAGCGTCAGCTAAATGCTGTAAATGTAAATGTAAATGTTCAGAGTAGAACAAACCTAGCAGAAATAAACTGTTAGGGTGTGTAAATGCAGAGGGTAAAATATTATTTAGAATTTAAGTCAAAATAATGACTGTTATCTCAAAATAATGACTTACTATCTCAAAATTTAGACTTAATATCCTGAAATTTTGACTTAGTTATCTCAAAATTGTGTTTTAATATCTCAAAATTTCTACTTAGACATCTCAAAATTTCAACTTAATATCTCAAATTTTTGACTTAATATCTCAAAATAATGATTTAATATCCCAAAATTTCAACTTAGTAATCTGAAAATAATGAGCAACAAAAACAAAAACTGAGAGAAAGCTCTGTGTATACAAATGGATGCCCTGATTACAGATTACTTCAGAAATCGCGAGATTTTAGTGGTTCTGAAGGAATCACATAAAACCACATCAAGCCCCCGGACACTAGCAAGAAGAGTACAAAAGAACCAGCTTTGGCGGAACAAGACGGATGAAGGTGAAGTGGCATCTTTCATTGAGCAACAGCTACAAACACCTGGCAGACAGCATGGCTACAGATGGATGCACCAGAAATGTTGGATGGCTGGGATCATTACCGACAGAGAAACTGTACCTCAGTTGATGCGACTGACAAACGGCAATGGGGTAAATCTGCGAGTGCGCAACCGTTTGAGACGCCGTATGTATGTCAGCCGTGGGCCAAATTATGTTTGGCACAAAGATGGGTATGACAAATTAAAGCCTTCTAAAGTAAAGTTAGCAGTGGGTTCGATATTCGCCAGAGATTCACAGATCTTCCCTCTATTTTCTTTATTAAACCATAACAAGATCTAGCAATCTCCACATTCACAGAATCGAGTATGTTTGTGAAATTACATGAACACCTTGGTTATTCAATTGTTACCACCAATAAATTGTGAAAATGCAAAATACTTCAGACCTTCTTCAGAATTCACAGGCTCGCTTCACCTTTGATGGTCAGAGATGTTTCAAAATAAACGTCCTGAATGAACTAATATAAAATAATGTCTTTTAGCTTGTAATCAAGCGGCATGTGTAAATCTATGTATATCATGCACTTTGAAACTTGTGAAACCTGTAAATAATTTGTGTAATATCTTTTACTTCCTTGTTTTTTTATGGAGGTTGAAGATACAGCATCATATTGCTCCATTAACTCAGTATCAGCTTGGGGTCAAAGGGCACATGTCAACCTACACATATGCGCTTTGACATTTGTGAAACCTATAGATAAATTAAATTATATCCCTTATTTTCGTTTGGTTTCTATGGAGGTGGAACATACAGGAACCTATTGCTTCAAAACCAGAGAATGTAGCAACTAAATTCTCACTTTCCATAATTATATTTCTTGAGTATATATTTTTAAATCATTAAATTTAATTTAATGTTTTGAAAATACATATTAATGTATTTAATGTATTGTTTTAGTATGTTCAATGTCTCATGTGTGCTTTGTTTCATAAACATTATTCATATTTTCTCAACATTTTTGTAACTGAAGTTGTATTGCAGAACAAAAAGACACTGAATGTAGATTGATATTCTCATCATTTTTTTGTAATAAATTACCTTGACTGCTTCATGACAGAGGCGGTTAATTTCTGGCGGTTAATTTCTGGTGCTAAGGCTGCTGAGTACATTCCAGTACAGAGCTGCCATCCCTTTACTTGCACCTGCAGTACCTACTGTTAGTAACAACCAATAAATAACACAGCAAACCAGGCAAACGTTTTGCAAAACTTAAATACTTACCTCACATGTGATTTTAGTGTCCTCCAAATGACAAGTGCACAGTGACCCTTCACCCTAAAATGCAATGGAGTAAAAAATTAAATTTATTAAAAACAACACTCCCATCTAATGTATATCCAGTACACTCATTTGGCCTAGAGATAAAAGTTCTGAGTTATCCACAATTTTGCCAACAGTACATTAAACATCCACTGGGGGCATCATCATTCACTACACATGCTAAAGCACAACTTGGAGTGCTAATAAGATGGAGAGAGATCGGGGAATGCTTCCTAATATGTTTGTGAGCAACAGCTAACTGAATAAGGTAACAATAACTTATTTCATTTTATTGATTTCAGTTTGATAGTGCCAGGCCAATATAGCTCTAAAGAATATAACAGAGTTGTACTCATCAAATCAAAATCAAAGAATGAAAGAAGATCCAATTTATGGGCTGAAGTTGGTGGTATAAAACATTTAGCTGCACATTTTCACAAATTTGGAAACTTACCCAACAAGATACCATTCAGCTCAACTGTCTGGTCAGTAATTTCTTTTGCAACTTTCAAAACTGATGACATAAAAATCGCATTCTGTGGTATGGAACAACAACAGAAAAGGTCTTAGAAATGTTGTTAAACAATTTGAAGAAAAAACTGTGGGAAGATTTGGATTTGAGGAGCCCAATTTAGGTATAAAATTACAAAGATGATGAAGAGCAAGAGGAATCAAGCAACATTTCTAGAGATGCAAAAGATGAAAGTTATTTTGAAGAATGTAAGGCTGAATCAGAATCAAAGATTAAAGAGAAAAAATGGCGAAAAACTAAATTTGTTCCCAGAGGTTTTAAGATCGTTTTAAGTCATAAGAAATGGAAAAAGATAGCCCCCTCTAAAAATGGAAAACACCTGATGTCAGGCCTGGAGGCAATGACGGTTGTTTAAGTTAAAGTCTTGTTTCCTTTATTAGTCACAGTTGCTGTTTGTTAAGGAGTGTTTCTGTTCTTTCATTGGTGGTTGGGTTTATGTTTTAGTATTTAAGGGTTTTTAGTTTGGTTTTTCGTTCTCCCTTTATTTTGGATGTAAGCTTCTAGATCACATGCCTGTTTTGTTTTTCGTTATGGCTAAAAATAAAGACAAGATGCACTTTGAGTACCCGTGGTGCTTGTGTGCTTGCCCAGCGTGCGAGGAAAAGGGGTTGCAACGTGACACCTGAAAAGATCCTGAACCCATGTCATGTGTAATGAGTTTAGGAGAAATCCCAACTGCCCTACTTCTTTTAAATATAAATGGATAAAAAAAAATAACAGTAGGAAAACTCATGCACCCTTTTCAAGGCCTTTGCACAATTTACCTCAGTGCTTGCCTAAACAAAAATGTACTTAAGGTCATTTCTTCATGCTGGAGATTATGCTTACTCAGAGCATTATGAAGGACTGTGATACAGATTTTAACAACTGGCCAGGTTACATCTTCAGCTTAATCCAACATCTTCAGCTTAATCTATTTGCAGTCCATGTGTACACTGAAAGAGGAATCTCAATTTTGCTCAATCATTTATGCAGTAAACAGCCGATCTCATTATATCTGGATGCAACTGGTGGTGTTGTTGCAAAAATTCCAAACCAGGACAAAAAAGTGTTATACTACATCTTAGCTCTACCATGGGAAATGAGACACCACCACTTCCGGTTTCAGAATTGCTTTCAAACGACCATGATGTACCAACAATTTCATTCTGGCTGATGAAATTTGTAAACAAGCTCTTGAAGTGTTCTGTAATTCGTATCCACAAGATTGAAGTAGATAACAGCTGGGCTCTGATCCAGACTACCTTGAAAGGAGTGTTAAAACAGTTACTGGTGAAAACACATATGGGGAAGATGGAAACAAAAAAAAGAGCAATGGCATTAAAGACAAGTACAAAACACACCCAAATTCAGCTCAAGGTATTACACCACACCGGGCAAGCTGCCAGTTCCCAAAGGAAAAAAAGAAAAAGAAAAAAACAAAACAAAACAAAAAAAATACAGCCAGCACCTCAAGAAACAAGCTCATCTGGAAGTGCAGAACTGCAGGATGACAAAGATGAAAACAGAGACAGCCATTCTGCCACTTTACAGCAAGAGGAAGAATGTAGAGATGAGGTATGGGAAACAGAGAACTTGAATATGGCTATCTTTGTAATAAATCAAACAACAAAATATTAATATGATATTTATGCAGTTAACATATAACTACTTATGCAGGTGTCCAAAGAATTGGAATTATCTACAGATTGTGCAGCACAGGAAGAAAAAACTACAAAAGAAAGGGTATTCACTGTATACAATGAAAATATTTATCATAAAAAAAGAAAATAAAATTAAATTAAGTACTACAGTATCACATTTGTTATTGTTATCATATTTAAATATATTTCACAGGTGAATCAGCTTTTCTTATAAACTGTTGGAGAAGCTATAGTGTCTGTGGTTACCTCGAGGGATCAACCTGTCTCCCATCTACTGCGTGCTACAGAGTTCCAGTCACTTCGACTTAATGGGAACATTTATGGAGAGGTTATTATTTTTAGATGAACTTTTCAGCAATGATGACACTGAAAGTGCTAAGTAATAAAAATGCATGATCATAAATATTTAACTTTATTTCCAGGTAACTGAAATTTACTTCCAAATTCAAAGACACAAAAGGAAACATGGAAATGAACTCTATAACTTAAACCACTACACCATGGGAGTGGTGACACACAAGCCTTCCAAAGAGAGCGCCTTGGTAAGGTAAGTTTTGTCAGCATTATGCATTATGCAAGAACCCCCAAGTACCTACATCTCTTCACCTTTGTACATGTTATACCGATGTATGAATATGTACAGTGAAAATGCACCATGACTTGTAGCCCTCAAAAGTTTTGGCTACCTTGATGTTTTCTTTAATTTAACATAAATTAGCAAAATATTTTTCATTTTTCAAGCTATTCGAGGAATTAAAAGCAGTAAACCTTTTGAAATTGTTTTTAGGGCAGTTTACTTGAAATTTTTCAGATATGCTTATTGGGTTACTAGGCTTGATCAACCAGCCACAGAAGCCTTGGGCAAACATGTTTTTGTGGACCCACATACTGCAAGGGATATTTGTTAGCTGTGTTCTATGTTCTATAAACAACTGTTACCTATTATCATATTATTATAACATTATTGTGTTATAGGTTAATCTGTCAAAATATCAAGGCATCATTGGTGCATGCAACACAGGTGGTCACTGGATATTAGTGATAAGAGCTGTTTTTAAAAAACTCTGCTCAGGCCACTGAGGAGGCGGTTAAATATCTCAGGTCTTACACTTGTGGCTGCTTTTTGTCTGTTTTATATACATTGCTTATATATGTGTTACTGTCCCTCTATGAATCTTCTCTTAATGTTTGTCTGATTCCTGATTTTTTATTTTACCTTATTTGATCTTGCGTTCCATATCTTCATTCCATGTAATAGTTACTTTCCTTCCACTTAGTCACTGGGGAGCTGTCTATGGTGCTAACGGGTTGAGTTCAAAGGCTATGTATTCTGAGAAGTTAGATCAAGAGTTTCTAAGGAATGCAATTATTTGTTTTATGTGGATATGCCAGACACTTTTGTTTTCAGGATAAAGTTCTGACAGTAACTAATCTAATAACTAAACGAGGGGTCGGGAACCTATGGCTCGCGAGCCAGATGTGGCTCTTTTGATGGCTGCATCTGGCTCGCAGACAAATCTTTAATTAAAAAAAATAATAACGTTAAAAATAAAAAACATTCTCATGTATTTCAATCCATTCATTTCCAACCCGCTCATGTTCATGGTTGCGGGTGGCTGGAGGCAATCACAGCTGTCCTCCGCGACAACACCAAATTTTTATTGGATAATGCATAACGTACACGGGTCGTTGTGAGGTCAGGAAGTAAACTTCCCTCCTTTTAATCAAGTAGTTGGCTACCTAATTGCAGAAATCCATTTATCAAAGAAGATGGCTAAAAGAAAAAAGATGAGGAGTATCGTACTTTTCATCTGGAATGGACAGAGGAATTCGCCTTTGTGGAGAGAGCAGGTTCTGCAGTGTGTAATATGCAATGATAAAATTACATCGATGAAACGGTCAAATATAAAGCGGCACTTCGACACACGCCATACTACATTTGCATCGATATATCCTGCGGGGGACAGCAGGAAGAAAGCATGTCAAGAGCTACTGTGCAGAGTGCAAGCTACTCAGCAGCAACTCCGTGTTTGGACCCAACAAGGTGACTGGAATTCGGCTAGCTTTGCTGGTGCTTTAGCAATTGTGAGAAACGGAAAGCCATTCACAGTATGCCAAAACATTCATGCTTGATGTTGCCAATGAACTTTTTGACGACTTTTCGGATAAAGACAAGATAAACAAAAAAAAAGACATGCCTCTGTCGGCAAGAACTGTTCATGATTGTACCATCATGATGGCAAATCAAATTGAGGCAACACAAGTGAAGGACATAAATGCAGCACAATTCTTTTCTCTCGCTTTGGATGAGTCAACAGATGTAAGCCATTTATCCCAGTTCAGCGTGATTGCAAGGTATGCTGTCGGTGACACACTACATGAGGAAAGTCTTGCTGTTTTGCCTATGAAAGGCAAAAAGTCTTTCACTGAGCTCGCTAAAGAAAAAATTCTACCGATGGATAAACTTATTTCGGTGTGTACTGATGGTGCTCCATGCATGGTGGGAAAAACAGAGGATTTGTAACGCTTCTTTGTGAACATGGAAAGAGGATCATCCTAAGTTTTCACTGCATCCTACATCAGGAGGCGCTTTGTGCTCAGATGTGTGGCGAGCAGCTTGGTGAGGTGATGTCGCTGGTCATTCGGGTGGTCAACTTTATTGTTCCCCGAGCTTTAAATGATCGCCAGTTTAAAACACTGCTGGATGATGTTGGGAATAATTATCCTGGTCTGCTTCTGCACAGCAATGTGCGTTGGTTGTCAAGAGGGAAGGTGCTCAGCCGTATCGCGGCTTGTCTGAGCGAAATCTGGACTTTTCTTGAAATGAAAAACGTAGAGCATCCTGAGTTAGCTAACACTGAGTGGCTCCTGAAGTTCTACTATCTGGTAGACATGACTGAACATCTGAACCAACTCAATGTGAAAATGCAAGGCATTGGAAATACAGTCTTATCCCTTCAACAAGCAGGGTTTGCATTTGAAAGCAAGCTAGAACTCTTTATCGCCGTCATTGAAACAGGTCATTTACTACACTTTGAAAAACTGGGAGAGTTTAAAGATGCATGCACAGCAAGTGATCCTGCTCAACATCTTGATCTTCAGCAGCTAGCGGGCTTCACACCTAATCTCCTGCAGTCATTCAAAGCGCGCTTTGGAGAATTTCGTGAGCGCACTCATCTTTTTAGTTCATCACCCATCCACACAAGTGTGCAGTGGACAGTGCCGACCTGAGTTACATCCCAGTTGTCTCCGTCAGAGATTTTGAGCTACAAGCTGCTGACCTGAAGGCCTCAGACATGTGGGTGAATAAGTTCAAGTCACTGAATGAAGTTTTGGAAAGACTCGCACGACAGCAAGCAGAGTTGGCGAGCAAACACAAGTGGGGAGAAATGAAAAAACTTCAACCCGCGGACCAGCTGATTGTCAAAACTTGGAACGCGCTTCCCGTCACATACCACACACTGCAGCATGTGAGTATTGCTGTACCGACAATATTTGGCTCTACATATGCATGTGAGCAGTCTTTCTCACATCTAAAGAACAATAACACCAACCTACGATCACGTTTATCGGATGGAAGTCTCAATGCCTGCATGAAGCTTAACCTCACCACGTATCAACCAGACTACAAAGCCATCAACAAAACCATGCAGCACCAGAAGTCGCATTAATGGTAAGAAGTACTTTATTCATCATTGGTTAGCAACAGCATAACATTATTAAAAATAATTCAGAGAGTTATTGTACTTTAAAAGTGTTGGTCTTACATAAAATGCACATGTTTACTTGTATTTAGTTTTAAACATATTGTATGGCTCTCACGTAATTACATTTTAAAATATGTGGCATTCTTGGCTCTCTCAGCCAAAAAGGTTCCCGACCCCTGAACTAAACAGTAACTAATCGAACAGCTATATACTATCTAGTGTCTATACAAGCAGTGCAAATTTTTTCCATACAATCTTCCATACAGTACCTCAATACAGATTTGAGAAGGGTGTTTGTCCTTGATCCGTGTGGAGAAGGCAAAGCAAGCAGCCAAGAGGTTCACGTAAGTGCTTTATTCAGAATTTTGAATTATTTATACGTCCTGCCATGTGCTGGCAACTGTTCAGGGTGTACCGCCCTTCGCCCATTGCAGCTGGGATAGGCTCCAGCCCCCCCGACCCTGAGTGCGGGACAAAGGGGTAGAAAATGGATGGATGGATGGAATTATTTATACATAAGTGGTGTTTGAAACTTTATCTTGACCATGAAAAAAAGAACTCAATTAAAATACTCAAAAACACTGAACTTTTATTAGTGTTTGCACTATTTTACAATGTCAAAGTGTGCTTGTTTTACAATAGAATGATACTTTATTGATTTCTGTGTGGAAATGTGATTTTTTCTCCCAACCTCATCCTGCTCTCCATGAGGCACACACAGATGAGAACAAGCTTGGGGGTCACAGGGAAGGGCAGCCATCTACAGTTTTAGTTTTGTTTTATTTAGCTTTTTTACAACATACATATGTTTTTCCTCCATAAAAGCCATTCTAAATTTCAATTATTCTAACTGTCAGTTTTTTCTTTTGTTATTTGAATGTTGTCATGTTATGTATAGGTCATGTTATGTATACTGGATGTACATAACATGACCTATATATATTACTTACATATTCATGTGTTCAAGTGCCCTATTCAAGAGAAGGAGAAATGCGCTGGGAAATGAGGAATGGGTGGATATTGTCTGGCAGCCTTCAGTTATTCCACACAGCAGACAACAGGATGCCTCAAGTTGCGGAATCTTTGTGATGGAGGTCAGAACATTTTTTTTGCTGCATTTTAATCAGGTACTAAATCTTTTGTGCATTCTGCATTTGAATGTTTAGTCCAGTGCAATGTGTAAATACTCTTTTTACTAGTCCTGTGTGTCTTGAGTACAGGGATATATTCTGGTAGACTGAGTCTTACAAAATATTTGTTTATGTTTATATCATTACCAACAGATGGGATCCAGCATAATTTCCTCCTTTCCCAATTTGCCTGTACAAGTCAAGATTGGACATGGTTCAGAAGAGGTTGCAAGGAACAGACTTAAAATCACCAGTGAAATTTTGGAAAACTCTGGTAATTCACTAACATAGTGTCAGGTTAAGGATTAATATTATTCCTAGACCATACTGTGTAATAACATAACTCCACTGAGATTTAGACTTAATCCCTAGACAGGGTTAACCATCAACCCTGCAACACGGCCAAAACAAATTGAATGTGCTTTGGCCATCACATGAAATGTCAGTAAACCTCTGCACTTACACTTTATTTATTGTTTATTTAGCTTATTATTTTAATCATGTTAATCGCAAATAAGTTTCATATACAGTTTGATTTATAAAGCATACATGTTTTTATTCTTGACAGTACACAAGTTATCTATTTGAAGTGCACACATTTAGTTCACTTTTGTAACGTCGTATATTGCTTAATTATGTTGTCTAATTTTGTTTGAGTTACCAGTGCAGGGGATGCTGCTGGTGGTGCTGCTGCTGGTTGGTGATGTCTGGCCAGGCTAGCTGAAAGGGGTTTGGGGTTTGTTATTTTCCTTGGGTCATTGGTGGTTTTATCTTTTCGTAGGTTAGGCCTTGTGTATGTTTTGGGTAGTTTAGTAGTTTTATTGTTTATGGTTTAGTGGTCACTGTTTAGTGTCTAGTGTTTAGTGTTTGTTATCCCCTGTGTTGTATGTTGGTCTGACCAGCCACAGTATATATGTGCCCCTTTGTGTTTGTTGGGGAAGGTCAGTTAGCTTTTGTTACTCTTAAGTTGAGTTTTGTGTGGTTCTTTTTTCGCTGACCTTTTCCTTATGGGCCTAAGGATTTCCTTATGGGGTTATAGACACGTTTTTATTTTTGGATAAATAAATTTATTCTTTTTTGATTTCCATATTTTTTGCCTGCCAGTTTGATCCATCACAGTGCTATGAACTGAATAAAACATAACACTTGAAGAATATCTCATGCTTGTATATTTTATTGTTACTTGCTTTAGAACCTTTTGACAATTTGTGCCAGTTATTTGGAAGCAAGTCCTACCCGGCACACACTCTGTGGGTAAGACCTTTTCTTAACATTGTAAATACTTTATGTGCATACATGCCTTAACTGTTTTTTCCTCATTGCAGATTCAGTGTGGCCAGTGCAATCACTGGTTTCATGAAAAATGCCTGTCACTGTCTGAGAAATGTGTCCTCATTGTAACCCACACCAGTAAGATTAGAACAGTTCCTGTTAAGAGAACTATTAAAACTAACCAACCCCTTCAGTAGATATTTCAGAAATGTTTTATGTTTGCATTTATATATTCTACATGTATACAGTTTTTATTATTATAAATATAAATATATAAATAAATTATGTAAATTATGTAAAGTCTAACAAGAAGGGTGGAAGGAGGATTCATTGGAATGCAAAAAAAACCCCAAACAAACATGAACAAAAAGACCATGAGAGGTCAAAATAGTGAGGAACAATAAAAAAGACCCTACATGCTAATCCAAAGTGCTGTTGGACGTCAGGATGATGAGGTAGAGAACTAACTATCTATCTTGGGGAGAGGGGCTAACATTGACAATGACTGAATAATGGGATCTCACACAGTTCCACGGTACAGGACCAATGAGAAACATGCAAAGGCATTCGCGTGCAAAACAGTAAATCAAAAAAATAATCAACATGAGCTATTGAAGTTAATTTCACAAATTATCTATAGGTTTCACAAGTGTCAAAGTGCATGATACGTGTAGGTTGACATGTGCCCTTTGACCCCAAGCTGATATTGAGTTGATGGAGTCTTTGGTTTTGGAGTAATACGATGCTGTGTCTTCAACCTCCATAAAAAACATTGGAAGTAAAAGATATAAGTTAATTTCACAAGTCTCAAAGTGCATGATACACATAGATTTACACATGCCGTTTGAGCAAAAAGACATTATTTTATAATATTCCATTAATTACTTTTATTTAGGTCTCCGACCTTCAAAAGCGAAGCGAGCGTGTGAATTCTGAAGAAGGTCTAGAGTATTTTTCATTTTCACAATCTATTGGCGGTAGCAATTGAATAACCAAGCTGTTCATGTAATTTCACAAGCATACTCGATTCTGTGAATGTGAAGATTGCTAGATCTTGTTATGGTTTAATAGAGAAAATAGAGGGAAGATCTGTGAATGTCTGGCGAATATCGAACCCACTGCTAACTTTACTCCGGTAGCCTTATGGCATATGTATTAACAGTTGCATAGATGGCTTCTCGAGAAAAATAATATGACTAGAAGCATACAAAACCAACAATGACCCTTGAATTATCGCTGGTTATTTCATAGATGCTGTGACAGAACACAATGGATGCCCTCAAAAATACGCTTAGATAATAGGACTGAGAATACCCATGTCGCAGTGATGCAACAGTTTCTGTGCAGCAGTGAGGACGAGAATGGTACACAGAGTATTACTTTCGGTCCAAGTGCTGGCAATCAAAGAATCGAACGTTGGTGGTGCACCTTGCGAAGTGAATGCACCCAGTTTTGGATGGACCATTTTGACTAACTGAAAGCAGATGGATATTTTGCTGACAGCTTTCTTGACAAATCTCTTATTCAGTTTTGCTTCCAAAATACCATACAGGTATAGTTTTCATAAGCCCATTTCTTATGCTGTGGCTATGGGCATGCCAGGTTGTGAATAAATTAATTTAATTTAGCTTGCAAACTTGCATATTCTGTATGTCTATATGTGTATAGACAACCTCGGCGAATTCGGTCATTTGCTGATTTCTTTTTCTTTTTTTTCTTTTTTCATGGCAATATATAATTTTTCGTGCATTGTAGTGCTAAATTATTAAAAATGTTAATAATTTTGTAACATAAATATTAGCGTAAATTCAGCAGCATTTCCACATTAAATATAAATGTAGATTTTTGTGGTACTGTCGAGAACAGAAAGCTCGTCTTGGGATGGCGAAAAGCCGCTGTATTCAGAGGTGGGAGGTTTGAAAGTACCCAATCTGAGAGCGTTATTTATTTGTCCTTGCTGCTGATTGGCTGCTGCCCTGTGACACATCTCTGGCAGAAAAAGTAGACGGGTTTACCTTTACATTGTTTACAGGGTAATGTATTAAGCGGACTTTAAAATGAAATGAAAATGTTTTGGGAGCATATTTGGGGGTATATTTGGGGTTTATACTATAAAAATTTATTTTAGGCATCATAAATGAGCATTTTTTCACAATTTCAGGGGTTACTGTATACATACTCTACATGTCCATAAGAAAATATGCTTAGTGAAGCAATGCACCAGTTAAGACAATTAAATCATGTGTAAGTTTGCATAAATTCTATTGGATTGGCTGTGCTCACAGAAGTTTAATTCGTCCAAACATGAGCAATTCGCTTGGCTGAATGGCTGTCAATAACATTGCTTAATATGTAATATTGTTCGCCTGTTTATAGAGCATGTAAAATTACGAACGGTTCCAGTTTGCATAAAATTTGTGACAAAGGAAATGAGTAAAACTGATGTTTAGACACTTACATTGATATTAAACTATCTGCAATTTATGTTTATTTAAAACATCTTGAGCTGCCAGACTGCTTGAAATAAAGTATATTGCTTATCAGGCTCTTCTTTCTGAACAGGCCACGGTCTAAGCTTTAGGTATAGTCAATAGAGCTACACGATTTTCCTCAACGTAACATTCACAGCTTCATGTGAAAGTTGACAGCGCCAGCCGTCAGTGTACAGCAATGTGTGAACAGGTTTTAAAGATCTTATACGCTATACTTGATCAGGATTATGCACGATTATGCACCCTTGTATAAGCACATTCCTTGTGAAATTCGACTTTTTAAACTATTGGATCTTTCATAATTTGTTTTGTAGCTTTGCTGTCCTTTTTAGCAACTGACTACTTAAAGTTTCCATTTAATGATATAGCATACTGTATTGCTGCAAAGTAGGCCGTGGCCCATTGTAACTTTACTGCACACCCATCTGATCATTATTAAAGCAATGTACAATTTTCAACCAAAATTTTTTTTCCATTTTTTTGTTATGTAGGAGGAGCTTGACGAAATAGCAGCTGCATTGAATGACCATGTATAAGATCAACAAACCTCTTAATCCAAATGGTCGCCCTTCCATAATACATGCGGTTCCCAGACTTTATGGGGCTCAACATTTCTTGCAGCCAGCTGATCAAATGAAGACAGCCATATGTCGAGAGGAAAGTTGTTATAAGGACTATTCTTGTGATGAGGATGTGTTTCAATTATGCGTGGAACTTATGGCTGGCACATTTTTCTTGTGCCCCCTCCTCGTTTAACTCTCACTTGCTTGAAAGCCTCTATTTCATTATTATAGTGCATCCATCTGATTTCTATTTTTCTCTTTGACTTCATGGCGTTTTTTCTCTGATCTGTTTGGGAATGCACTCCTTGCATTGTGCTGCTACCACCTATATCAGAATGCTTGCTTTTGGACCATTTTTTTCAGACGTTCAAAAAGCTGTGATTTGCGAGTGTTGTGGTGGAGGTCCTTTCTATTACAAAACCCTAATACTGCATAATGGCGATTACCATATGATGGCAAATAAGTCGTTAGGTCTTCATCTGTCATCAAGGGTATAGTGCTTGCATCAATCTAAACAGGGACAATGAAACAGGAAACAATACTGATTAGATAACTTAATCACTGCTATCTAGAGTTTAATTAAACATCAATACAAGAAATAAATTATGTATCTGTGTTTAAAGATACAATAATTTAGAATAAATAAAAATCTTCCTGACAAGTACAGTTGCTATTTGGGTTTTGCAGGTTAAGTACCTTCTCATTCTTCAAGGTCTTTATTGTTTCTTCAGGAATATTTTTCTGTCTCAAAAAGTCCACTTAGGTCATCCATCCTGTGAGCATGCATTACAGGAAGTTATTGTTATACATCCATCATATATAAACAAGTGTCTTAAACTACCACTTCAGGGTGCACACACCATTCCACGCAAACACTCACACGGGCAATTTAGAGTCGCCAATTAAAATAGTATGCATGCTTTTGGTTTGTGGGAGAAACCCCAGGCAAACACAATGAAAACATGCTAATCCCGCACAAATAGACCTGGGACATTATACTATCGCATAATGAAATGATTCCCCATTTAGAAAAGGTCACATGATATTGCACGTGGTAAGACATAAGATATTGCACATAATGTCAACACCCAATAAACACACTGTACAATATTGCACACGGTAGACTGTCTCACATCTTAGCAAAAATAATGCATATAATTTTTTATATAATGATAGTTATTCAACCCAGTAAGAAAATATACTATAAGAAGCAACAGGCTATAGCCATTGTGTGGCCATTGTGTGGACGTGTGACAGAGGGAGGAGGTATAGAGTGTGATGGGTGGGTGTGGCAGGGGTGGAGTTATAGTCTGAGGGGTGGGTGTGTGATAGAGGTAGGAGTTATAGAGTCTGATGGGGAGAAGGAATTTTCAGTTGCATTCAGTGAAGTACTTTAAGCTGGTGAGTCTGTAGCCAAAAGTGCTTCTCAGTTCGTTCACCACACTGTGAAGGGGGTGATAAGCATTGTCCATGATGGACTGAAGTGTAGACAATGTTCTCCATTCAGCCACAGTTTCAGTTGTCCAGTTCCTCACACGCCACTGAGCCAGCTTTCCTGATCAGTTGAAATCTCTTCATGTCTGTCACTTTCATACTACAACCACAGCACAGAAAATGGCACTGGCCACTACTCTCATAGAACATCTGCCACATTGTATTGCAGACTCAAAGATTGGAGGCTAAGTGGGAAGCCTACTTTCGATCCCACTTGCAGACCAGACCAGTTTGTTGTCAATACAGAAAATCCAGTGTCTGTTGGGGCAGTCTACAAACTGGATGAAGGTGCAGTGTCCTGTACAGAGAGTGGTTGAAATCGGCACTCTTGCGCCAAGTTCCGAACACACGAAAAGCCAGCAACGTCCACGGCTGAGTCGAGCATTCGCTCATGCGGCAACGTTTCAGTAAAGCACATGAAACTGCTCTCACGAAATTCCCCGTTGTGTCTGCCATGAGCTCCTTAATGACTCGTGCCATGAGCTCCTTATTCTTGTTGTCCAGTCCATCTTCTCTTGGCCTTTCCCCTCCATATCTCCGAGGGGATGTCCGAGAGGACCGCGCTGTGAGGTCGCTCCCGTTAGCTGCATTGGCGGCGAGCGGACAGCTCAAACAAAGAGTCGTAAACAAAACAAATGCAGACATAACTCTCTACCCGCATGTCTTAGAGAGGGCACAGCTTAATAATACTACACTGAGTGGAAAAACTGTTGAAAATAAAGAAAGCTTAAAAACACAAAAATACGAAGACACGACACGGAACAGTCACAACATACAAGCTCAACCGATCAGAGTGTCGAAGGTTTTTTTAAGTTATTTGATAAAACATTAACAGATTCTACCCCATTACTTTGTGAAGGCCTTCCTCCCACAATATTTTTTATGTCCACGCTAAAGTTAAAAACAAGGGACGTCTGGTCGGTCAACCACAGAGTGCATGCAACTCTATCACTATTTTAGTGCATTTTGTCACGTAGATTCACAATACCTTACACGTAGCTCGCCTTTAGTACTCCAAATCCACTGAATTACATCTTTTCCGAGAAAGCTGATTAACGCACATTTCTCATTTTAAGACGACTAAGTCGAAATTTTGAGTTTTCAAGTCATTATTTTGAGATACTATGTCGACATTTTGAGATATTTTGAGTCGAAATTTTGAGATATTAAGTCGAAATTTCTGAGATAACTAAGTCGAAAATTTGCGATATTAAGTCGACATTTTAAGATATAATGGGCTTCCATAATTTTAAAACAATCAAGTCATTATTTTAAAATTGCGGCTTCCAAAGAAACTAGCTCCGTCCACTGACATTGCCTATAAGTTTATCGAACGGAATGCAAAGCTTGATGGCGAAGTAATTGGTCTCAGAATGAGTCTGTAACGTCAACGTTACAGCCATATGCATTTCTCTCTATCTTACATGAAGCGTTTCGGGTGGCGTTTCTTTAAAGAATGCGCGCAGTTTGCCACCGTTTAGTGTGTGCGCACTGCAGGGGAACGGGCCGTTTAGGGACCTGCGCTAGGCTGTGAAGCTGTTGAGTTGCTGCTGTGTGTGACTGAGCTCCATCCAGCGCAACAAATTATAAAGCGTTTCCCTGACGAAGATGACTCCCACATCTTTTTTCCTCTTCGCGTGGTGAAAGGCATATTGTATTGTTTCCATAACATGGACCTAGGATGGGAAGTCTATGTGGGCTTCCTATAGGGGTCTCATAAGAGATGGGTCAAGTGGGCATCGGTTTGCTGTTAAAACCTTATCGGTCCCGTATGGTTTTAGTAATACAGGTCCCATATGGGAAGCTCATGTGAGCTGTTCATGCCGACATATATTTTAAAAATAAACACACGACTTAGTGAAGTTAATTAAACATACTCATTAAATGTGCCTGCCATTAAATGTGTCTGGGTCCGGCTTTAACAACATAATTAATACTATTTATTAATAATGTTAAATTATTTTGGTTTATTTTTTTATACTTGACAAATGCTGCCCTTAAAAAGTGTTCAATAAATGTTGAGAATTTCTGTAGAATTTTCATATTTTATGAGATGGTGGGGAAAATGACCAAATATTGCTGCCTGATATATGACACTGATTAAAATCAAATAATAATCAGTGTCACATATCAGTCATCGGCTGACCCCGATTACTAAATATCAGCATCGGCCATAGAAAAACCCATATCGGTCGACCTCCAGTCCTGGGTCCTCTCTTATGCACTTTCCTCTACAGCTCATCCCACAGGATTTCTGTCAGGGTCAACCTCCCTAAAACATTTATGCAAATAAGAAAAGAGGAAGGACAACACTGAGTGAGTTAAAAGCTTG